>JARQOC010000005.1:172287764-172362764 GCA_033576535.1 Allobates femoralis | reverse complement strand
TGCACCTCCTGTACAGTGCACACATATAGAGTGTGTGTGTGCACCTCCTGTACAGTGCACACGTAGAGTGTGTGTGCACCTCCTGTACAGTGCACACGTAGAGTGTGTGTGCACCTCCTGTACAGTGCACACGTAGAGTGTGTGTGCACCTCCTGTACAGTGCACACGTAGAGTGTGTGTGCCTCCTGTACAGTGCACACGTAGAGTGTGTGTGCCTCCTGTACAGTGCACACGTATAGTGTGTGTGCCTCCTGTACAGTGCACACGTATAGTGTGTGTGCGCGCCTCCTGTATAGTGCCCAAATACAGTGTGTGTGGAGCGGGTGCTGCTGTAAGTGATGAAGTCTTGTGGTACTTCAGCATTGTTCTATGCCCGCTGACGCCCGCTCCACTGTGCCAGCGCGAGTGCTCCTGTCAGTCACCGCGCTGGCCAGAAGAGGGGCGGGAGATTTGAAAGATTAAGGGAGGAATTTGCATCATGTTGGGGCGGCGAAATGTTTCCCCACCATGACCTAATAGCTGCCTCCATGGTTCAATACGAGTCCTGCTTCAGAAAGAATATACCTTCATATTTCAGGTATGTGGGGTCACTCCTGGCACATACAGGGGTTACTAGAATTTACGTGATATCAAATAATAAAGCTTCAGGGCACTAAGTGGCAGTATCAACCGTCATGCTCTGGGCGGTTTGCCCTGTAGGCAGATTCCTCCCCTGGTGGTGCTAATCCACAGCACAAGCAGTAACAGATATATAAAGAAAGAGGCAGCACTCACCAGTATTTTGCAGCAGTGGCCTCTTTTTAATGTGTGACACCGGACCCGTAGAAGCAACTTTTTGCGAAACGGCGTCGTCCGCCCTCCGTGTCACCTCCCTGCACCCTGTCATGATTCCTTTAACATGATGGATTAAAAAGAGACCACTGCTTCAAAATACTGGTGAGTGCTGCCACTTTCTTTATATAGAATTTACGTGATATATAACCCGATTGGCACAGTATAAAATGCTCTGGGGGGAGGTGACAAGTTCCCTTTAAAATGATCAGGCATGGAACCTGAATCACTAATATGGTTAGAGAGAGGTAAGATGGGGTAAAAGTACAGGTTTTAATAATTTTAAAAATTGCCGCGAGTATCCATCTGGGCCAGGTGCTTCAAGCAGTTTAAGTGATTGAATGACCGATGCAACTTCCTCTGGGGAAATCGGTTTATTTAAAATTTCTCTTTGGGAAATGGAGCGTTTTGGTGGATCAACCTTATGCAGAAAATTGTATCCCTCATCTGGAGAGTCAGTGGATGGGCCATAAAGGTCTGCGTAAAAATCTCTGAACACCACACAGATTTGTACCGGATCTCGGTTATAGAGCCATCAGGAAGTTTATTGTTAGCAATTTTATTTGCTGTTTTAAAATTTCATTAAAGATGCTAAAAAATGTCCAGGCTTGTTACCCCACCTGAAGAAGCGATACGTTGATGGGCTATTTGGCTATGTACGGTACCTGTTCATGAAGTAAAGTTTCCCAAGTTATACTTAGCAGTAAGATAAGCCTTTTTAGATGCAGGAGTATTGTGTAGCTGAAAATCTCTATAGGTTAGAGAGTGCCGATCGAGGAGAGGCCTTAGAGAGGACTATAATTTATTGTCTGTGATACATAAAGGTACCCCTTTACACGCGGCAACATTTCTAGGAATTTCACTGGCAACTTACTGGTTGCAGTGAAATCATGGACACATTGTTCTATTTGTACACAGCAACAAAATAGAACAATGTGTCCATGATTTCACTGCAACCAGCAAATTGCCAGTGAAATTCCTAGAAAAGTTGCTGCGTGTAAAGGTACCCTTTGAGATAATATGACCTCTGATTACTATTTTAGGGTTAACCCAAAATAAGTTAAATTCGTCTTAAGTGTTTTAAGTTAACCTCCATAAAGGTCTCCCACCACCCGGTTAAAGTACTCTTAAAGTCGTCAGACGTATAAAGGTAAGAAGGAAAACACCAACGGAAAGAAACCGTTTTTTTTTTTTTTTTTTTTTTTTGTGGTTAGGTCAAGGGTAAGGAGAACAGGTGTGTGGTCTGATATAGCCATTGGGAGAATGGTCAACTAAGGCTGGGGTCACACACACAGATATTTGTGCAGATATTGTTCACAGATCTCTGGTTGCAGTGAAATCATGGACAGATTGCTCCATTTGTACACAGCCACAAAATGGAACCATGTGTCCATGATTTCACTGCAACCAGAGATCTGTAAACAATATCTGCCCAGATATCTGTGTGTGTGACCCCAGCCTAACAGAGATTAGCCAATAATCAATACGAGTGTGAACGTTGTGAAACCCAGAGTAGAACGTGTATTTTCTCCGTAGGATGGCAACATCGCCAGGTACCTACTAAGTCAAGCCAGTCTAGTAAAATGAGAATTCCTACAGCCTGAGAGTAAGGCTAAATTCACATCTAAGGGGGGTTGTGTTTGTGTTTCTATGCTTTTTTATTATTTTTTTGCACTGCATTAACACACAGAAACGCAACATAGAAACGTTAACGCACGCATTGGTTTAAATGGGAAACACATTGAAAAAGCAAGTAAAAACGCTTAGTCATTTTCTGCAGACACAGAATGCATACGTTTTTGCAAACGCAGCCCAAAACATTGCAGGACACGTTTTGGGCTACGTTTGCAGAAAATGACATGCATTTTTTCTTTCGCTCTGAGTGCGTTTCCCATTGAAATCAATGGGTGCATTAACGCATGCGATTGAAATGCCTTTTTGGCACACATGCTGTCAAAAACTGATTGCAAGCCAAACGGAATAGAAATGCAGATGTGAAAAGGCCCTAAGAGGTCTACTCCTCCACCAGCATATCTAAAAAGACATCATAAAGGGCATTTAGATCACCTAGGATATTATTAGGATGCCATCTATGGATGACTTCCAAGAACATGGTAAAAAAGGAAGGACTAGCCGTATTTGGTGCATAAATATTAATTAGACAATATTCCCTCTGCTCGACAAGGACTCTAATTAGCAAGTAACATCCTGCTTTGTCTCTTACCACATCCTGACTAGCGTAGTCGAGATCTTTATGGAACAAGACAGCAACCCCACGTTTTTTTCCTTGTGAAGGAGGCCTCAATGCGTTTCGGGTAATATTTATTGCAGAGCATAGGATGTATTCCGCGAAACCAGTGAGTTTCCTGTAAAAGTACAATGTGTGGGCGAACACGGATAACACGGTCTAATATTTTCCTATGTTGCACCGGAGTGTTAAAACCGGCCACGTTTCAGGATAAGAATTTTAGAGAATCTGTATCACCATGGGGGGCAATAGTATGAGATAAAGCCATATTAACATATGCCACATTGAGGCCACAAAAAAGGAATGACTAAAATGAGATAGCTGGGCAAAACTCCATCCAAGCAAGCGAAACCTAAAACCCACAAGAACCAAGCAAAGATTGTGCCTAGGGAGGAGGAACCCCCGCCCCCCCCCCAACAAACCTGAAAGCAATAGGTAAACCAAAGTGGTAAACATTGCATAACAATAGCTCGACAGGGAATATCACCTAGTAATATAATGCAGAAAAAAACTAGTAATTTGCATTAAATGTAAACCAAAATATCAGCTAAACATTAAAATCTCATCATATCCAAGTCATGACCAATCCATATAAAAGAGAAATGGCATAAATAAAGAATAAAAGATCAGGTAACTTCATGGCTTTATCAAGGTTATCAAAAAAACATAGTCTTGCCTCTGAGCTGCACCCTGAGATGTGTCAGATATAAAAGGGCAAAACGTGTTCCCCTGTCATGGAGGAGTTTGGAGACCGGGGTAAAGGCACGGCGCTTGGCCGCAACCAAGGCGGAGATCTTGAAATGTAAGGAGGGAGTGTCCTTCGTGTTAACCTTAAATAATTGTATTTTGTCCTCATAGTTCAGTAGTTTAACTCCCGTCCACGCCTTGTCATTTTTAGAGTCTGGAGTGGGAGGGCCAAGTTTATGAGCTTTCAACTACCATTGAGCCAGGTCAGTCAGACAAGTTAAGAAGCATCAGGAGCCACGTTGAAGTAAAGTGCTGAAGGTCTTTCACCAATTCAGGGACTGCTACAAGTCGAAGATTGTTTCGACGACTCGAATTTTCCAGGTCGCCAAATTTGTCTTGAGCTGCTCTATCACGAGATCCTTGTCTTTAACCTGAGTGACATAGGGTTGTACTGTGTCTTCCAGATCAGAGATTCGCTGCTCCGCTGCCAATGTTTTGTTGGTATGTTCAGACAGCTTGGTAGTGATCGAATCCAACGAGGATTGAAAAGACAATACCCTGGCATCAATCATAGGTATAAGTTGCTTTGTAATAGTCAGCAATAGCTTGTAGGGAATCCTAAAGGTACCGTCACACGCGGCAATATTGCTAGCAATTTCACTAGCAATTTGATAGTTGCAGTGAAATCCTGGACACATTGTTCTATTTTGTTGCTGTGTACAAATGGAACAATGTGTCCATGATTTCACTGCAACCAGCAAATTGCCAGTGAAATTGCAAGCAATATTGCTGCGTGTGACGGTACCTTTAGAGATAGTAATATTAGGATTCGGCGAGTCAGGAGGGGATTTGGTGGCCTGAGCTCTGGTTTTAGCAGCTCTGGCGCTGCCAGGATTTACAAATTATCCGTTGGGATGGAGAGGAATAAAAAATTGTAGGAGATTTACTTAGAAAAAAAAGACATTCCAGTCGAGGCCAGAAAACAAAAACCTACATGGTTGGGAGAATAGAAAAAAACATCCAAGTGAATGAATCCGTCCCAGAGAGATAAAAAATGGAGAGTAAGGATGGGCTACAACCGCAGACAGATGTGAACAAATCAGAGTATACCCCAAATTGGGCTGGGATTCATTGCAGGTCAGAAGGCGGGCCCTTATGGGAAAGGGCTTTATCTGTAGTATATCTTAAATATCTCAAACCACTAAGGCTAGCGCCGTTAAAAATAAAAAAGAGCACTTATCACTACTTAGCTGCAACTCTCTTGAACTGTATGTGAAAAATTCACATTAAAGACAGAGTGTAAGCAGATTAACAACCTTTAGCAGCTGCCTGCATGTGTTTTATGGGTCCTGGTCTGTTTCAAATGAATCTTGCAAAAAGTCTTTAAAGCTAGCATGCGTTTCCAGCCTTTACAGTTCAGAACAGCAGTCTGATATGTATCATGGGGTCTCCAACATAGGTATATATATTTCGTGAACTGTGTCTAATCCTCTCTGGGTTATTGATGTGAAGATTCCAACCGTGAGGATAGAGTAGATGGTCACTCAAGATATATGCCACAGAAAGGAAATTTAAGAAAGAAGGCCTAGATACAGAATGCGGTGAGTGATGTGTTCAGGCTGTATATGAACTGTTCTTAAAGATCGACGATGACCTAAGCGGGCCTTTGTTCTGAGCTGATGAGGGAGCTGGATGATACGGTGAGGTGGATCACCTGGCCACAGCGCAACTCCCAGACCTCGGATGGAAGGGGGAAGGAGCGGTGCAATCAGCTCTTAAGGGTATATGCCTTTCCTGGTGCCTCTCTGACGGATATCTAGGGGTTCGGTGTATTAAGAGAAACTGCTCAATCTGCAGTTTATGGATGGGGTGTACAGATAGACCGCTACGTGGACTTCAAAGCGGCGTGGGGTTGCAGCCGCCCGGGTTCCCCACAACTACAGGTTGTGGATCCGGACGGCTGCGAATGCCGTAACACTGTGAGGGGCTTCATAAAAGTAGTTCCACTGTCTTCCCCTGTCCGCTTGACAGGCCACTGTGCAGATGCCTTGAAGGGGAGGAGCTATGAGTGTCAGTCTTCCGTCACTAAAGGCAGCTGCTGGAAAAAAAATCCAGCGAGACAAATTCTGTTTGTATAATGCGCTGTTCTTTTTAATGCAGATAAAAAGCTTCAATTGTACGTACAGGCAATGTGCTAGGTACTGAGGCACGTTTCGTCGCTGAGATCTTAATCATGGCTATTGACTCAAGGTCATGGGTGCGGTATAAATATCCGCCCACTAACTGGTGCACAGCTGCAATTAATTTTGACCATTGAATACAAGACCAACATAAAAAATATATAACATATACAAATAAAACAAAATGTGCACACAAGAAAAAAACATACTAGCAACAAAAACTATGAACAGTTACATTGTAATCCATGTATGAGTATCTAGATTTAATACTGGAGGATAATGTCTTGTCTCACATTGAGGCCAGTAGGGGTACGGGAGCTGAGGCGAAATATCCAATAGGATTCTTTATGGAGTAACTTTCGTCTAAGGTCCCCGCCCCTAAATTAATTTGTCACTTTTTCAATGACCTTGAGCTTAAATGATGAGGTATCTCCTTTATGTATTGCGGAAAAGTGCCGTGATACCTCATAATTTAAGCTCAAGGGCATTGAAAAGTGACAAATTCAATTAGGGGCGGGGGACCTTAGACGCAAGTTACTCCATAAAGAATCCTATTTCACCTCGGCTCCCGTACCCCTACTGGCCTCAATGTGAGACAAGACATTATCTTCCAGTATTAAATCTAGATACTCACATTATAATCAATTTATAACTGTTCATAGTTTTTGTTGCTAGAATGTGTTCTTGTGTGCACATTTTGTTTTATTTTATATATGTTATATATTTTTTATGTTGATCTTGTATTCTATGGTCAAAATTGTAATAATGCTCTCGGAGGGACGATCGGAACAGCCTGGAACACAGAGGAACCTAGGAACAATGTCCATCTTAAATGGGTTCATTTGTCCAAACCAAGAAAGATTCCTCTGACTATAATCCTGTAAATTTTTCAGGGCCTTATCCAGGAGGGGTAAATAATTGAGTTTGTATGTGTCTGTCACGTCAGTTGGGACTTGAATTCCTAAATATTGAATGGCTCCAGATTGCCAGCGAAAAGGAAAGTTCCCTTTAGCCCTCTTCACGTCTTCCTCCCTCAGGGATATATTAAGGGATTCGGATTTATGGTAGTATATTTTGAAGTTGCTGACCTCACCAAATTTTGCAAACTCAGACCAATAGTGGAAGGGTAATGTGCGGTTCGGATATGTACAGCATGTACAGAAGAAGATAATCGGCGTGTAGAGAAGCCTTATAGCTAAAGCGGCCTACCTCCAATCTGTGCACACTGGGGTTCTTCCTGATCGCAACGACCAGATGCTCCATAACCACTGTGTTGAGAAGTGTTGACAAAGGGCAACCCTGCTTAGTGCAGTTTCCTATAAAAAAACTGAAACTGCAGCGTTAATTCTGACTCATGCGGAAGGGTTGGAATATAAGGCCGTGATCCTATGAAGAAAGTGGTCGCCCACTCCCATCTGCCTGAGTGCCCAAAACATAAAACACCAGTGTACACGGTCAAAGGCCTTCTCAGCGTGTGACCTTACCTGGTCACATAAATGGCTTTGAGGATCACCGCACCTCGGTTGAACCGGGTATCCAACAGATACCCACAATTATGGCGCACACCATCTTCCAAGGAGTCCATCTTGGAAATCACATGACCATAGTATCAAAAAAGACAGTGCCTCACCGGTTGGTAATGTTCAAAATTTCACCTTTAATCTACCCCATGCGACGTTTTGATCTGACAGATCTTTTTCAAGCATGATGCTTGAAAAAGATCTCTGATAGATTGAAACGTTGCATGGGGGCAAATTGGTAATGTTCAAAACTTCACATTTAATCGGTGAGGCACTGTCTTTTTTTGATACTATGATCACCCAGTCACATGACCAGGTCGCAGGGTCCTAGAGGCAGCGATGCTGCAGCCTCTGCGGATGACCAGACACCACTGGAGATCACTGGGGGATTGCGGCGAGGTGAGAAAAACACCGCAAAATAATGCAGCTGCATTCACACACAGAGGGCTGCGCATTGTGAGGATCCGTTCTTGAAACAGTTTCTGCAACAAAAAAATGGATCCTCATAAAGCGCAGCAATAACGCTATATGTGAATGTAGCCTTAGGTAAATTGAGGAATCGGAGGTTTGGCTTACCAATTCCACAACCCTGGGTTTAGCGATGCCTGATAATGAAGTTGAATAGGTTTAGAAGGATCAAAAGTGACAAGTACTCCCAAATATTTCGTGTTTTCCTTTGCCACTTAAAGTGAAAATTATCTATAAATGGTTGGACCTTCTACTGCAGAAGATATTTAAGGCTTCTGATTTTAAATAATTTACGTAAAAATTACTTAGCCAAATCTCTAAAACTACTTCATTAGAGTAGGTGTAGAAATTGGAGGTTAAGATAAAAATGGACATCTGCATAAAGAGTAGTGTTATAAGACTTGGAGTCTAGTTTAACCCCATGGATATTGATGTTATTTCTTGTGGCGTTAACCAAGTGCTCCATCACTATTAAATACAGAAGAGGAGAAAGTGGGCAGCCTTGTCGGTTTCCATTTCCAATCCTAAGTTGTAGGAACATTGAGCTGTTTACTTGAACTCAGGCTATGTGCCCTTTTATTCAAAGCAAGGATCATTTGTAAGAAGCGAGGGCCAATTCCCATCTGAAATAATGCTTCCTCCATAAACCCCTAGTTGACTGTATAAAAAAACTTTTTTTCTGCACAATTTCTGTTACCCGTCTCTCAAATGCTTCTTCGGAGGAGCATATACGTCTCATCCGAAGGTATTGTCCAGTGGGGATAGCTCTTATTGTAGATGCAGTATGGGCCGAACTCGCATGTAATAAAGAGTTGACGGAGGTGGATTTCCGATAGACCTCTGTAAATAAGATGCGATCAGAACCCACAGTCATACTGATATCTGAAAAGTCAATCTGTCTAGCGTCAGATTTGTGTGTAAGTCTAACGTTTATATTATTATTAGCGAGCCGGCCCATAAAAACCTCAAGCTGCTCCACAGTGCCCCCCCCCCCACAATATCAACAAGTCATCTATATATCGCCACCAGCACTGCACATGGGCATTGGCTGGCCTGTCCCCCTCGCACAGCAGACCCCTCTCCCAGTATCCCAGGAAAAGATTTGTGTACCAGGGGGCACAGGCCGTGCCCATGGCAGAGCCTCGGGTCTGTAAGTAATACCTGTCTTTAAATACAAAGAAATTGTGGGTCAAGGCAAAGTGGAGCAGCTCGAGGACAAGTTTACATAGTTCAGCATCCAACCCACTGGACAATAAGAAACAACGGGCGGCCTCCAGACGATCCTCATGGTGAATGCAGGTATAAAGGGACTACACATCGGCAGTAACCAAAGTTTGGAAGAATGCCAAAAGCCCTGAGTGCAGATAATGGGACTGAATATACAACTAGTAAGGTGCAAACCATTTTGAGAAATAATGGGATCGTGTTCAAAACTACCATTGCATAGAACCCAAAACAGAATGGCATTGCAGAGAGAAAGAACTGCACTCTCTGTGAAAGTGGAAGAAGTATGATGTTTGATGCCAATCTATCCACAACGTATTGGGGAGAAGGCATCATTACAGCTTGCTATCTTCAAAATGGCACTTCTGTATATGAGGACAACCAATGATGTATTGGACTTTCCAGCAGTGAGAAGATCAGTGCAAGGACTAAGCACATCAACGTTAAGCATCACCACTTATGTGACTTAGTGGAATGTGATGTACTAAACTTTGTTTATTGCGAGTCTGATAAGATGTTAGCAGATAGTATGACAAAACCATTGCCTAGAGCCAAGTTTGAGAACTTCAGAACTGCAATGGGACTAACGGGATAAGTAGTTGTTGAGGAGGGGTGTTGTAATATATTTAGTGCAATAACTCCAATCCTGTGTGTAAGTGTTGTATTGCTAGGTTTGTGCATTGTCAGTAAAGTTAGTTTAAAAAAAAGAGAACACTCCCAGAGGCTCACACACTGGAAATACCATGTGACTGTAATCAGTTTCCTGTGTCTGTGCATGTGAGAAGGAGCACAGCAGCTTGCTGATGCTGAAAAGGGACATTTAAGATGTATATTCCTGTTTCCACAAAGCCCTTCATATCTGTACCTGTTTGTTGCTAATTAAAGCTGAGTTCTGCTGTCAACACGGTTTCAGTGTATACTGAATGATCTGCTGCCAACACTATAAAGCACTGAACTCACCCACCCGATGCTTCTATTCCAGCACCGTGCATCCTCCGTCCGGTCTTCTTTCTTCTAAAATCATGTGAACGGCGCCCCAGTGACGTCATCGCTGTGAGCCCTAGTCGCATAATTAGAAGACCGGAGGGAGGACACCACGGTGCCGGCATCGAAGCGTCAGATGAGTGAGTTCAATGGTTATTTTATTGTGAGCGCCAGTATTTGGGCTATATACTGTAATGGGTGTGTGTACAATGATGGGGGTCTTTATATCAGGGATGGGTGCTATGTACCAGTGATGGGGGAAGTTGTGTACAATGATGGGAGGCTATATATAAGTGATAGCGTGTGTGTGTGTGTGTACAATGATGGGGGCGATATGTACCAGTGATGGGGGGGAGCGGCAGAGCCTGCCCTGCTTTAGGCTTTATTCAAACTGCAGGGCGGGCTCTGCTGCTGACGTCACGCAATGCCTCTGTGCGGCCAGTGTGATTGACAGGGCAGGATGAGTGGAGCAGAACAGGAGGCAGCAGCATTCACACAGAGGGGGAGGAACAAACACGGAGGAGGCTGGAGGACTGTGCCAGCGGCGATGACGAGTTATACAGATCCCACCCCTTAGACTTCTTATCAGTAAGTCTCTATTTCTCGGGGTACAGGGGGGCTATAGACATGGGGGATGCATTCAGTGCGGCATTTACATTGCCATGCAGCAGGGGGGTGACAGGTCCTTTTTAAATATTTTAAGGGGCTATGAAATCCAGTAACACAATATAAAGAAAATACAAAAAACGTAAGTTCAGATCATCTTCCCCCCCCCCCCCCTTTGCCCTATTAAAAAAAGATTAAAAAAATACACTTTTGGTATCGCTGTGTTCAGCAATGTCCAATCTTTCAAAATATATCAAATTAAATTAACATGATCGGTAAACTGTAACAAGAAATTTTTTTTTTAAAGTTCTAGAATTATGTTTAACGTTGATGAAATATTGTTATAAGAGGCGATCATAAGATTGCAGGTTCCCCAAAAAGGTACCGGTAAAAACGTTAGCTCAGGGTGCAAAAAATAAACCTTCACTTAGCCTCTGATCCCCAATAGTTACCGTATATACTAGACTATAAGCCAACCCGAGTATAAAACGAGGCCCCTAATTTTACCCCAAAAACTGGGCAAATTTATTGACTCAAGTTTAAGCCTAGGGTGGGAAATGCAGCAGACCCCCATCCTGGTTTATTGCTCCTCACCACTGGTATATAGCTCCCATCATTGGTATATACCCCCTACCACTGGTATACACTGTGTTCCAAATTATTATGCAAATGTTCTTTTTCTCTGATTTTCCTAAATGGTCAGTGCAAATGACAGTCAGTGTAATAAAAGTCATCACCCGTTAGAGTATACATCAAATTTTATTGAATAAACCTCCCAATGATAACAGTATATTCTTTTTAACCAATAAGTTTTTATTCAAATTTAGCATAGAGAAAAGAAACAACAATTGGCTCAGCGAGAACAAACTGGCGAGTGGGCCAAATAACAAATGATAACAGTATATTCTTAAAAAAAAAAAAAAAAAAAAACTCAAAAAGCACTGTTCCAAATTATTACGCACGGTAGAGTTTCTAAACATTTGATATGTTGTAAAGAACTGAATTTGTTGAATTTGCAGCATTAGGAGATTACATTCACTGAGATAAAAAAAGCTATTTAACTCCAAAACATCCTAACAGGCCAAGTTACATGTTAACATAGGAACCCTTCTTTGATCTCACCTTCACAATTCTTGCATCCATTTAACTTGTGAGTTTCTGGAGAGTTCCTCCTTGTATTTCTTTGAATGATGTCAGAATAGCCTCCCAAAGCTGCTGTTTTGATGTGAACTGCCTCCCACCTTCATAGATCTTTTGCTTGATTATACTCCAAAGGTTCTCTATAGGGTTGAGGTCAGGGGAAGATGGTGGCCACACCATGAGTTTCTCTCCTTTTATGCCCATAGCAGCCAATGATACAGAGGTATTCTTTGCAGCATGAGATGGTGCATTGTCAGGCATGAAGATGATTTTGCTCCTGAAGGCTCGTTTCTGCTTTTTGTACCATGGAAGAAAATTCTGTCAGAAACTATTTATACTTTGCAGAGATCATTTTCACACCTTCAGGAACCTTAATGGGGCCTACCAGCTGTTTCCCCATGATTCCAACCCAAAAATGACTCCTCCGCCTCCTTGCTGACGTCGCAGCCTTGTTGGAACATAGTGGACATCCACCAACCATCCAGTACTCATCCATCTGGACCATCCAGGGTTGCTCCGCACTCATCAGTAAACAAGTCTGTTTGAAAATTAGTCTTCATGTATGTCTGGGCCCACTGCAACCGTTTTTGCTTGTGAGCACTGTTTAGGGGTGGGCGAATAGTAGGTTTATGCACCACAGCAAGCCTTTGAAGGATCCTACACCTTGAGGTTCGAGGGACTCCAGAGGCACCAGCAGCTTCAAATATATGTTTGCTGGTTTGTAAGGCTTTTTTAGCAGCTGTTCTCTTAATCCGATGAACTTGCCTGGCAGAAACTTTCCTCATACTGCCTTTATCTGCACGACCATGTCTGTGCTCAGAATCGGCCACAAATCTCTTCACAGTACGATGATCACACTTAAGTTTTCGTGAAATATCTAATGTTTTCATCCCTTGGTCAAGGCAGTGCACTATTTGTTGCTTTTTGGCAGCAGAGAGATTCTTTTTCTTTCCCATGTTACTTGAAAACTGTGGCCTGCGTAATATTGTGGAACACCCAGTTTTCCTTTTTTTATTGGGCTCACCTGCCAAACTAATTATCACAGGTATCTGAGATTGATTTCAGTGATCCAAAGAACTCTGAGACACAATCCCATCAATGGGTTTCATTAAAAAAACAAAAAACAAAAAAAACAACAACAACCATATGACACTTAAAACCAATTTGCATAATAAATTGGAACACAGTGTATACCCCCCATCACTGATATACTCGCCCCCCCCCTATGATCAGTATATACCCCCATGCTACTGCACACCATGAAATAATAAATCATTCATTCTTATCCTCCGTCACTATGCCACCGCTGCTTCCTCTGGTCTTCCTGATTCTTCCTGCTGTTGCCGGCGTCATGTGACCGGCACAGCAGCGATGACGTCATTGCTGCTGCTCCTGTCATATGATGATGGAAGAAGCAGAAACACCGGAGGACGCAACGGTGACATAGCGACAAAGCTTAAGAATGAATGATTTATTATTTTATGGTGTGTGGCAGCATGGGGGCATATACTGATCATAGGGGGGCGAGTATACATAGTGCAATGCAATATACACCGCTCCCCCCTGCTGATGGACAGGGGGATGCAGTGCATATTGCATTGCACTAATGAGCAGGCCCATATGACCTCCAGCTCTATCTGCAGCCTCCTCCAGTTCCCGGTCACCACCTACCCCCACACTGACTCAAGTATAAGCCTAGAGGGCACTTTTTCCCCTTGCTGGGGGGGTGCAGTGCATATTGCATTGCACTAATGAGCGGGCCCACGTGACTCCCTGCTCCCTCTGCAGCTTCCTCCCCCCGCCTCCTCCAGTGCCCGATCACCACCCCCGCTACTGAGCCTTTACACTATGACTCTAGTATAAGCCAAGGGGGGCACTTGTGCTGAAAAACTCGGCTTATACTCGAGTATATACGGTAGAATGTTACGGGTTCCTTAAATACATAAAAAAAAAACTATACGTTTGGCATCTACATGCTGCTACTGACTTGGGGAGCCATACCTCCAGGTCAGTTTTTTACCATATATTGAACATTGTAAATAAACCCTATAAAACCATCGTGTAATTGCATTTATTTATTTATTTTTTGCAATTTCACCTCAGTTAGAATATTGTTTCTTGTTTTTCAGTACAACATGCGTCAATGAATTAGTCAAAAGTACAACTCGTCATGCAAAAAAAGTGCTCATATGGCTGTATTATTAGAGAAATTAGAATTAGAATACTTAAACAAAAAAAAAAAATATTGCTTGGTGCATCGTTTGTATGTTCTTGTTTATATGGGCTTTTTCCATTGCTCTAGTTTCCTCCCACAATCGAGACTTACAGATGGGGACTAGGGATTGTTAGCACAGCTTCAGAGATCGCGCTCTTCTCCACCAGCATCAGTCGCCCTGTGATGCGATCATGGGGTTTCGAAGCGTTGTCATGACAGAGAGAGAGGGGTCAGTTGATGACCCCTGGATGCTTTCATGAGTCACTTCCTGCTAGCGATGCTCGAGGGGGGTTGCCAGCAGAAAGTGATGATAATTTTTGTTGTGCAGAGGGATGGTGATGCATTTCCACATAACACAAGCGATCAAACTATGCTGAGGCGCCCTAAGGGATCCTGTATAATAAAGAGAAAGTTAAAGAAAAAAAAAAACAAAGTTAAAATTACCCCTCTTTTGCCCCATTGAAAATCAAACAAAAAAAAACCATGTAATTGGTATCTCCAGGTTCAGAAATACCTGGTATATCAGCAGGTGATGACCCTGTCTATTCCTGGGACATTATCCTATGTTCCAATCCGTTTTCTGGACTCCGGGCAGGCTCAGCGGCTCTGATCCCGTCGCTTTAGTGGTGGGGTTTGCAGGAGCTGTCCTCCTAAGCTGCTGGTGTGGCCAGGGCAGGAACAGGAAGTCCATTCAGTATTTTTGTCTAACAGGGGGAATTTAGATTCTTAGTATACTCAGACACGGCGTTTTTACTGCGTCTTGAGAGGATCTGTTTTTGGTACAATTTCTGCACGAAAACTGATCCTCTTTTTGCAAAAAAGCATCACAAACGCATCTTCCCTTTTGCTGCGTTTTTGGATCGTTTTTGAGGGACACAGACAGACGCACATACACTTTCTTACCATCCCTATGATGCCTTGGTGAACTTTGATGTCCTCATCTCAGGCAGAGCATCAGGACCTGTGAGTTACCTGTTTGGTGCTCGTGGACCTGGCACTGCACTCTGTGACTTAGTGACGTCACATGGTGCAGTTGACGGGTCCTACAAGTGCCAAACAGCTCACACATAGGTCCTGTATTCTGTCGAGATGACGATATCACCGGAGGTCACCATGGGATCGTGGGTAGGGTAAGTAGAAAGCGCAGCAGAAAACACCCCACAAACTGACATGCTCATTCTCTGTGAGGATCTGTGTTTGAGCCAAAAATGCAGCAGTGCAAACGGTTGTGTCTGAATGTCAAATCTTCAAATACATTGACTCTGCTGGGATGCCATAAGCTACATTCAGACACAGCATTTTTGCTAAGTTTTGTGAGGATCTGTTTTTGGTGGAAAACCTGCACCAAGAAGCAATCCTTGCAACGTGCAGCCCTGTGTGTGTGAATACTGCGGTGCTTTTACGTCCCTGTGCTCCCACGGTGACAGCCGGCGATGTTCTCATTCCCAGACGCTGCAGTGTTTGGTGCCTGTAGGATCATGCGGCCTGCGCATTGTGACAGAGTGAAGATGCTCCGTCACATAGTTCAGTGCCAGGTCCTCCCGCAGGTCTTGCAGCCTAGTTATGAGGGGACATCTCTCTCTGTCACTGTGGGAGCATGGGGGGGTGAGTAAATAGTGCATCCGAAAACTGCAAAAATAGACATGGTCATTCTTTTTACGGATCCGTTCTGGAGCCCAAGAACAGATCCGAAAAAAGTGCAGTGTGTGAATGCAGAATTGTGAAATGCATTGACTTGGCTGGGGTAGTCAACGTCACTGCATTTTACTGCATTTTCACTGCAATTGCGGATCTATAAATGACGCCTCAATAATGGTGCAATAGTGCACCATGTGAACATAGCCTAACACTCTCTGAATTATGTTGGCAACATGAATTAATGCAATCTATTTGAGGAATAAATTGTGCTTTTTACAAGTTGTTTAAAGAAGCCCTTAAGTTTTGACTTGAAGTGCTCCCTTTTTAATATTTTTTTTCATTAGGTGTGTGTGTGTGTGCGTGTGTGTATGTGTGTGTGTGTGTTCATGTGTATGATTAAATTTATGAAGTGTCTGTTAAGGGACAAGCAGATGCGAACTGTGCAGCTCTCACCCCTCCCTCCACAATCAGGTGTGACGTTTTGTCTCATATGGGAGGGGTGGTGGGTAAGGAGCAGCTAGTGAATAAGTGATTTATGAGTTAAATGCATTATGCAAGTGTAACAGTCAGCTCAACATTCTAGTATAGGAGTGCTCTATGGCATATCGATGTAAATACTTATGTCCCCAAAAATGTTTTTGAGAAGTTTTCTAGGAGTGATACCTTTTTTTGGCTAACCAGAAAAATTATATTTGTAAGCTTTCAAAGCTCAAAAGGCCCCTTCATCAGACAATAATACTACAAATGAATTACTGAGACATTTAAATGGGTATTACAACATGAGGTGATGCTAATTAGAGCTACCTCATGTCATGTTGTCATAGCTATTTAAATGTCTCAGTAATTAATTTGCAGTAGTGTCTGATGAAGGGGCCATTGAGTCCTGAAAGCTTACAAATATATATTTTTCAGGTTAGGCAATAAAGGCATCACTTCTAGAAAACTTTCCTTGAAAAACGTTTTTGGGACTTAAGTATTTACATCAAATTTTCTGGCTAACACGGTACCATAATATTATTTTGTATTGCACTCTATGACATATAAACAAATGAGTCATATGATCCCAGTTGTGACTGTTTTGGGGACAGAACTCGCCCGTTTGAGTCCTCCAATCATTAAACACATGGATGTGTGAATAAGGCCTAAATATGTACAGGGTGGGCCATATATATGGATACACCTAAATAAAGTTAGATTCAAAATGGCCACCATGGTCACCACCCATCTAGAAGAGTTTTCCCCCTCCCATATATTAATGTGTAATAAACAGGAAGTTGATATCATGAACCGTTCCCATTTTATTTAGGTGTATCCATGTAAATGGCCCACCTTATGAATGGCCCACCCTGTATTTGGGAAGTGCCAGTTGTTCACATAAAGAGAACCTGTCACCTAATTTCATGCTGCTCAAACTACAGATGACAAGAACTACAGGATGATCAATTACAGGTACAGCTTCTCTGAAATGCTCCAGTGCTTCAGAGAAAATATACTTAGAAAACCCCAGCGCTGCTGCAGGCGATTGTCAGGTCTCGCACTGTTCACATAAAGGAGACATGTCAGTCAAACAACAGCATCACTGGGAAGAGTTTACACATACACACTTTTTTGTTGTTTTTTTAGTTTTTTAATGTAGATCCATTAAAGAGTTTTTACTTTTTTTCTTAGATTCCAGTCTGCATACATAATACTATAGGTGTGCGGGCCCTTAATTGTGTTTAGCGCCCTGTATTGAAGGGTGAGTTGGTCCCTAATCCACCTGTCCTTCACTAAAATGATTTGATGAAGAGTTAAGCCAAGTGCCTATCTCTCTCCCAGTTCATATGAGGCCTTTCTGAGCACATGGAGAGTCAATAGAATTAGTTTTTGGGACAATTCATATTGTCAACCACTGTTGTTGTTTTTTCTTTTTTTTTTTTTTTTTAAGTGTATAGTAATCGTGAAATTCTTGTGTTCATTACTTGTAGTGTTCGGATGCACAGTGTTTCTATAGTTCATATTTCCCTGTCCATAGATGTATGGACAGTAGACTGACTACAAGTCTTCTAAGTTCAGGTCAGTCGACTGTTTGTTCATGTACTGAAATACAGCTGTCTGACCCCAGGCTTAGGCTGCATTCACACTATGCTTATTTCCTGCGTCTTTGTTATTCGGCAGAGTGAATGGAAGTTCACTGTTGCTGTTCAGACGTTGCGCTTTTTTCGGCCGTGCTTTTTTCGGCCAAAAGCGAGCTTAAAAAGAATGAACTTGTCAATTGTTTGCGCAAATATGCGCGTGCTTTCTCCCATAGGCCCCATTATAAGCGCTGGAGTTACGCATCACCGTTCAGACAATGCTCTATTCCAGTGCCTGTAAACGTGGGTGTATGAGGAAAAGCAGGATGTGATGTCACACGGGGGCAGGAAGAATCCTGTCTTCCTCCCCCCCAGTGTGACATGTCAGGGCTGAAGTTTTGCTTTCCCAGTGTATCTACATACACTGTGAAAGCAAAATAAAAGAAAAAAGTATTAAGAAAAAAAAAATGCTCACCTTTCCGCTAGCTATCCGAGATCTGAGGAGAAGACTTGTGATCGCTGCCAGGACCTTAAAGATGTGATTGGCCAGTAGCGATCAGGTGATATATCGCATAACACATCAGGTAATTGCTACCGGCCAATCACATCTTTAAGGTTCTGCCAGCGATCAGACGTCTTCCCCTCGGGTCTCGGACAGCTGGCGGAGAGGTGAGCATTTATTTATTTATGTATTTATTTTAATCCATTTTTTTCTTTTATTTTGCTTTTGCAGTGTTATGTAGATACACTGGGAAAGCAAAACGTCCGCCCCGACATGTCACACGGGGGGAGGAACACAGGATTCTTCCTCACCCCGTATGATATCACTTCCTCCCGCGCCTCTTGGGAGAAAAATGTAGATGTAAAAAAACATTTCTGTGAATGCACCGTGTTATTTTACCGGCTGAAAAAACGCGCCCACAACAAAAGTGGCAACTACACCGCGTGTGAACGCAGCCTTAGATGACCTTTCACCAAATTTTTCATGTTGAACTGAGCTTGAGATGTAATAGAGGATATAGATTATAATATCCTGTATAAAGTTTAACATTTAAATATTTAATAAAATTTTCTCATTAAGGCTGGGGTCAGACAAGTGTATAGCATCAAATCTGATATGCTAATGAGACTCGGCTGAAAATCTGCTGTGAGTGTGACCAAGTGTCCTAATATTCTCTGATTCCCGTGCATGCGAGAATGAGAGCTCAAGTGAGGAGAAGATTAATCTCTCCCATCTTCTTCATTGTCTCTACATATATCGGGCTGCACTTTGATGACATTCGAGTGCAGTCTGATGTTGCACATGCGCACTTAGACTTGTATGGGTGTGAATGATCCAATTTGCGGAGGTAGCATGCTGTGATATTATAATGAGATCTGCAGATCTGCTCTCCCTCATCAAATAACATTGGTCCAAGTGCAATGTGAGATTTTCTCACATTGCATCAGTTCCAATTCATATGCTCGTGTGAGCGAGGCAGTATTGTTATTCATAACAGCATTTTGGAGGGCTGTTACTTTTTTCTGACCTGGTCTACCTGTGCATGTATTTGTAGATGGACACATCTTATAATGGATCCTAATTCACACATTACGATATCAGAATAGGGGAATTTGATAGTCTATATAATAACAATCATGATATATTTCCTAGTGCTCCTTTTAACTTCTGTGTCTGATTTATGAACATGGGGGGGGAGAATTTTCCAGTCTTGGTTTAAAAAAGAAGAAAGATCACTTTTGGTTCCAGCGCTGATATGGAGACTGTGCTGTGAGGCAACTCCTGCCACCCACGCTGCAAACCTGCTCACATCACATCGGCTGACAATCCTTGAGCCCCACGGTGATGCTCCCTGACAGTGTGAAGACAGGCGCCATGGATCATTATGTGCTCTGCAGCGCTGGGAGGGAAGGAGACGACATTGCGCCGGACCATGGGTATGATGAGGCCGCAGTTCAAATGGTGCCGGCAGCGGTGAAAACAGCAGCACCAAGTAACAGGGAGGAGGAAAGTGAGCTAGGATGGATTGGAGATACTGGGGTTGCACAGGAGGGAGAAAGGAGGTCGGCAGAGAGGTATTGATTACAAAACTCTGGCCAGGGAAGTGGCGTCCTACCTGACAGAGGACATTAAGGCTGCTCTGAAGGAGGTGGTGCAGGCCTCCCTCATAGATCTCCATACAGTCACAGATCAGCATAGGACCTGGCTGCAGGAAGTTGAACAGCAGTACTCTATACAGAAGCACTCCACTTATGAGTGGCAAACTAGAAGACCTAGAAAACCGCTCTAGGTGGAATAATTTGTGACTGGTAGGGCTCCCAGAGTACATGTTGACAAGGCAATTGGATGAGATCTGTGAATTTGAATTTCCCAAAGCCCTGGGTATAGCTCTTTTTTTACTTTCCTTCCAGCTGGGGCACCCATTGCGGACGAGCCATGGTGCTTGGGGTGGGACCTAGCTACTACCACTGTAATACACTGTGATTCGGCTTTCTAGGGAGTGGCGAGTATATAGTGTTGGAGCGCCACTTCCCTGCTGGAGGGGGAACATCATGTCGACGTTAGACGTTGAGGGGGATGGCTTCTCCATCCAATCAGAGACCTAAGAACTATACACTAGTGTGTTTTTTTTCTAAGGGATACAGTTAGCGCTGTATCCGAACTTCCTAATGATGGGAGGGGAGGGGTGTTTTTTCTTTCTACTTGTCTTGATGTGATTATGTTTAGACTGTGTTTATGCTGATCGATGGGAAAAATACTGGCAAGAGCAATAGTCTGTGGGATAAGAGACATTCAAAGCTGGAATGACATGTACATCATATAGGCGTTTAGGGGGTGAACTATACTGGCAGGAACCGGCTGTAAACCTAGAGGGGGCCAGACTGGACATCATTGTTGCCATCATCTGCACAGGGATGGTTATCTATTGAGTACCAATCCCTGTATATGCACAATGACTCCCCTGAAGAAGAGGGATCTAAAACGCGTCGGGAAAGGGAACGGATCATATGACATAGTGGCTAATTTTTGTTTATACGGAGCCCTAATAAGCCTGGAGGACCCTAGTAAAAGGTCATCTATGAGCTCTGAGGACTCTGTGACACGCAGAATGGTGAAGACAGCTGGGTGAGATTGTTCCTTTTACATAGGAATTATTATGCTGTTAACATCGATGCATGCGGTCCAACTCGCCAGGGAGGCGATTGTATGAATTGATGACCTGTCTTGGTGGGGTATGGACCACAAGAAAAACAGATGCTAACCAGTGTCCTTGGGTGATGTGGACGGGACATCTGGTTATTCTGTATAGACCCCGGGTGATAGAAGGGTCTTGCACTGTCACTTTTGCTTTATATGTGTTGTATGGTTGACAACTCGTCTTTTAAATTTGAATTTAGTAAAGGTTAAGTTTTAACTTCTCATATTTTTTCGTGCTATTTACCGTATATACTCGTGTATAAGCCGAGTTTTTCAGCCCAAAAATTGGGCTGAAAAGTCTCCCCCTCGGCTTATACACGGGTCAATACGGTAGTCGGGGCTGGAGGAGGCGGGGGGAGGCTGCTGTATGAGCGGCCCTGTCACGTGGGGCTGCTCATTATATATGCACTGCTTCCCCCTGTCAGTCAGCGGCAGGGGGAAGCAGTGCATATATGCCCCCAAATGCTGGCACTCACCCCCCCTCTGTGTAAGGGCCCCCCCCCCCCCCCCCTGCTGCTTATCTTACCATCCCGGTCTTCTGCACAGCACCGGTCCTCGGTACTCCATCCTCGCTGCTCCCTTCCAGCTGCATCCGGGATCCCCGGTCATCGCAGGCATATGACGTCATCGTGCGACGGCCGGGGATCCCGGATGCAGCGAGGACGGGAGCATGGAGGACGGAGCAAAGAAGACCGGCGCTGAGCAGAAGACCAGGGATGGTAAGTTTAAGTTGCAGGGGGGGCGAGTGCCAGCATTTGGGGGCTGCTGTATAACCCCTGGGGGCTGCTGTATAACCCCTGGGGTATGCTGTATACACTGCTGGGGTATGCTGTATACACTGCTGGGGCCTGTATACCACTGGGGCGGCTGTATATGCTGGTGGGGTCTGTATATACCACTGGGGCTGCTGTATATACTGGTGGGGTCTGTATATACCACTGGGGCTGCTGTATATACTGGTGGGGTCTGTATATACCACTGGGGAGGCTGCTGTATATACTGGTGGGGTCTGTATATACCACTGGGGAGGCTGCTGTATACCACTGGGGCTGCTGTATATACTGCTGGGGCCTGTATATACCACTGGGGAGGCTGCTGTATACCACTGGGGCTGCTGTATATACTGCTGGGGCCTGTATATGCCACTGGGGAGGCTGCTGTATACTACCTCTGGGGGGGCCTGTATACCACACTGCTGGGGGCTGTATACCTGTGCTGGGGTCCACCCTCGGCTTATACACAAGTCAATAGGTTTTCCCAGGTTTTGGGGGCAAAAGTGGGGGGGGGTCGGCTTATACACGGGTCGTATGTACCACTGGGGCTGCTGTATATACTGGTGGGGTCTGTATATACCACTGGGGAGGCTGCTGTATATACTGGTGGGGTCTGTATATACCACTGGGGAGGCTGCTGTATACCACTGGGGCTGCTGTATATACTGCTGGGGCCTGTATATACCACTGGGGAGGCTGCTGTATACCACTGGGGCTGCTGTATATACTGCTGGGGCCTGTATATGCCACTGGGGAGGCTGCTGTATACTACCTCTGGGGGGGCCTGTATACCACACTGCTGGGGGCTGTATACCTGTGCTGGGGTCCACCCTCGGCTTATACACAAGTCAATAGGTTTTCCCAGGTTTTGGGGGCAAAAGTGGGGGGGGTCGGCTTATACACGGGTCGGCTTATACACGAGTATATACGGTAAATGTTTTTGCCTAGCCTTATCGAGACCTTAAATTGGATTGGAACAGGTGGCAACTAAACCTTGCTTCTCTTTTTAATGAAAAGACATTATCTATCTGATCGTTGAAAGAAATAAAATCTCCCAATACTAATTATAATCTGTTATATTTAGTTATTTATTTAGTTATTACTCAGCTTTACACTCACTCCCCAAGCGTGCTGAAGCTTAACACCATAGTTAACCAATCTAGATGAGCTACATCAGCAGTCTCCAACCGTGCTCAATATAAAGTGCATGGAAGCCTCATTGGTCTCATTTAGTGTGTTTGTTTTTTTTTTTTTTTTTTTTACTAGAATAAATTACTAGTTTTCGAATTTGAATAATCTAGAAACTCGCTTGGGAAGTGGGGGGGAACAGCTTCTCAGCTGTATCCCCTTGAGAAGTGGCACCCCACAGTATTGGACGAAACCTGCTCCTACAATTTGCTATGATTTAGAATGAACTTATATACTATAGAGCATTTAACCTGAGACCCTTACAACGGTGGCTTTACAAGGGATATACTTCGATAGAATATGAATCATCCAAACACACAATGATTTACAAAAACACTGCCAGGTCCAATTTGTCGTTCAATCCAGATAACCCCTGGGCATTGGTGTTGAGGATCCCCCTGGACACCTCTTATGGCTGTCCCCACCACGTTGAGAGGGGAATACATGTTCAATCCCAGCAAATTTTAATACATTAGGGTCACTATTGTGCTGTTCTCATATATGTTGAATAAGCCTAGGTGACCCTTGCCAGAAGTAATAGACTTAAAATGTTCTCTAAACCTTACGTGTAATGGTCTTATAGTTTTCCCTATATAGTATTTCTCACAAGGGCAAAACAGGATGTATACTACCCATTTCGTCCGGCAATTGATAAGACTGTACATTGTGTTCATGACCTCCTATTTTCATGTAGGCACCTTTTTCAGATATTCACACCAATTACAATGTAAACGCCTGAAGTTCCCTTTTGGTGGCCTTGTAGTTAACCAACTTTCTTGTTTATTGCATGTTTTTTAACAGTTTTTGAACCAACGTATCTCCAAGATTTTTACAACAACAATAAGTAATCACTGCATAAGGTGTTAACTTTACAAAGGACCTATCTGTCTCTATTACATGCTAGTGTTTTCTGATTGCAGATGAAATCACACTAAACATTGGCCCATGATTAAAATTAAAGTAGAGTTTTTCATGCTAGCATCATTTTCGTTAGTCAACACATGAGATTTATTTTTGACTACGTATGTCCGGGCTTTTTCCCGAGTTTGTCTTAACACTGTATGGGGATATCCTCTATAGGAGAGGTACTTTTCAAGGTCGTCAACCTGTTTTTCGAAACTGTCGACTGTATTATTGATCAGGCGAAGTTGTAAAAATTGGCTGAACGGAAGTGCTGTTTTTGTATGTATGGGATGGACACTAGCAAAATGCAATAAAGAGTTAATAGCTGTGTTCTTTTTGAACACTGATCTAATTAAATTGTCAACTATTTTCAGTTTTACATCCAGAAACTCTAATTCGAGTCCCCCAAAAATTGATGTAAAAAACATATTGAATGAATTTGTATTCAAATAACTTACAATAGCATCAAACTCTACTTTTTCCCCTTCCCATATTATTAGTACATCAT
Organism: Allobates femoralis; assembly: GCA_033576535.1. Taxonomy (NCBI): domain Eukaryota; kingdom Metazoa; phylum Chordata; class Amphibia; order Anura; family Aromobatidae; genus Allobates; species Allobates femoralis. Next base: position 172,338,398 of record JARQOC010000005.1, on the reverse strand, counting down.
CCACAAAACGCGTGTAGTGCTTGATGTTTTTCAAGAATATATATATTCCTGTTCAAAAATAGCCAGGAACAAATTAGCGAGCGTGCATGCGACTGGTGTGCCCATCGCTGTTGTTTCTCTTTGTATTTACGACTCATCTAAGAAACTAAATACGTTATGTTGAAGGATGAACCCTAATGAGTCACAGATGAAATCCCTGACATCCCCTGAGGTGTTATTCATGGTTAAAATTTAACGTATTGTCCCTATAGCCAGATCTTGGGGTATTCTCGAATAGAGGCTCTCTATATCTATAGAGGCCAACCTATTCTCTTTTCTCCACTCAGTGTAGTTAATGATGTTAACAAATTCATAGTTATCTTTCACTAATGATGGGACAGTTTGCAGGTATGGATGTAAAGACCAGTCAACATATTTTGAGAGAGGTTCTGTCAAAGATCCAGTGCCGGAAACAATTGGTCTCCCTGGTGAGTCGATGGCATTTTTGTGTATTTTGGGGAGATGGTACCAGTGGGGACGCACTGGACATTCTGGAAACAATTTTTCAGCATCTGATTTAGATATTACGTTTTTTTCAACATACATACATTCTCAACAACTAACGTAGTTTGCTTTTGAAGGTTATAGTGGGGTCGCATTTTAAAGGTTCATAGGTCTTCACCTGTCCCAACTGCCTGGAGGCTTCTTTTAAGTATGCTTCCCTGGTAAGTAACACAATACTGCTGCCTTTGTAAGCATTCCTAAACACTGTGTCACTCCATTGATGCATCTCCCGAAGAGCTGAACGTTCCGCATTAGTCACGTTTTGTTCTGGATTTGGGTAAATCAAAGCTTTTACCTCTCTATCTACGAGTTCAGCGAGCAAATCGATGCTATCTCCCATAGCAACTGGAGGCATAAAAGTTTATTTTACTCCCCCAGTAAATACTGGTCTAACCACCTCTCTGACATTCTCTGTCAACAACTGGCTATCATTAATATTTAATAACTCCTGCATATTATTTTATTATTATTTATTTATATAGCACCATTATATTCCATGGCGCTTTACATGCTAAAAGGGGAAGACTAGGACAAGTAACATAGTAACAATGCAGGTAACAATAAATGTGGACAATTTAGTCGTACAGATACAAGAGGGGAGAAATACTGTCCGCGAGGGCTCACAGTCGACGAGGGCGGGTGGGGTTACAGTGGGAGGGGGAAGTTCCAGTTGTGAGGCGGTGTGGTGGACTGGGTCTTATTGCAGGTGGTAGGCTTGGCGGAACAGGTGGTTCTTCAGGCTTCTTTTGAAGGTTCCCAGGGTAGGAGAATGTCTGATGTGTTGGGGCAGTGAGTTCGAGTGTATGGGTGAAGCACTGGAGAAATCCTGTATGCGGTTGTGCGAAGAGATGAGGAGGGAGTAGAGGAGGGAGTAGAGGAGGAGCTCTTGGGAGGATCGCAGGTTGCGTGAGGGTAGTTATCGGGAGACCATGTCAGAGATGTATGCAGGGGACAGGTTGTGAATGGCTTTGTATGTCATGGTTAATGTTTTAACCGGGATCTCTAGAAAGTAAGGAGCCAGTGAAGGTCTTGGCAGAGGGGGGAGACAGGGGAGTAACGGGGGGGGACAGATAGATTAGGTGGGTAGCAGAGTTCAGGATAGATTGGAGAGGTGCAAGGGAGGTATTGGGGAGGCCGGTGAGCAGGAGGTTGCAGTAATCGAGGCGGGAGATGATGAGAGCATGAATAAGGGTTTTAGCAGTGTCGTGGTCAAGGAAAGTGCGGATCCTATGGATGTTTTTGAGCTGGAGTCGGCAGGTGGTGGTGAGGGCCTGGACGGGGCTTGAAGGAGAGAGAAGAGTTAAGGATAACCCCGAGGCACTTGGCTTGGGGGACTGTGGAGAAAGAGCAGTCGTTGACTACAATGGATAGGTCAGGTAGTGAGGGGGAGCGTCTTGGGGGGAAGACTATGAACTTGGTTTTGTCCATGTTCAGCTTAAGGAAGCGAGCAGAGAAGAAGGATGAGATGGTGGACAAGCAGTGTGGAATTTTGGATAGAAGGAAGGCGATGTCAGGTGGTACTGGAGGCCATGGGACTCAATGAGTTGCCCTAGGCCAAGAGTGTAGATTGAGAACAGTAACTGTCCAAGAACCGAGCCTTGGGGGGACCCCGACAGATGGGGGGTAGGGCGAGGAGGATGTGTGGGAGTGGTTGACCCTGAAGGCCTGGTCCTTCAAGTATGAGGAGATCCAAGAGAAGACGAGGTCCGTGATGCCAAGAGATTCCAGGATCTGAAGTAGAAGGGAGTGGTCAACAGTGTCGAAGGTGGCGGACAGGTCGAGGAGGAGGAGAACAGAGTAGTGGCGCTTGCTTTTGGTAGTCAGTAGGTCGTTGGTGACTTTGGTCAGGGCTGTTTCAGTGGAGTGGAGGGGTCGAAAGCCAGATTGCAGGTGGTCAAAGAGGGAGCAGGAGGAGAGGTGAGAGGACAACTCAGAGTGGACATGCTATTCAAGTAGTTTAGAGGCGAAAAGGAGGAGAGATATAGGGTGGTAGTTGGAGACAGTTGTGGGGTCGAGGGAGGGTTTTTTGAGGATGTGTGTGTGATCAAGGCGTGTTTGAAGGCTGAGGGGAAGGTGCCAGTGGTAACTGATAGGTTGAAAAGATGAGTTAGGGCTTGGATGATAACGGAGGTGAGGTTGGGAATGAGGTGGGATGGGAGTGGGTCGTAGGTGCTGGTGGTGAGGTGTGATTGACAGGGGTGAGGAGAGCTGGTCTTCAGTTATGGGTGGGAAGCAGTTGATGGAAGGAGAGGGCAGTATAGGTGAAAGGGGAGGCTGTGGGGACAGTGGATCAAAGCTGTCTCTGATTCTGTCAATCTTTTCTTTGAAGAAGGAGGCAAAGTCTTCTGCAGAGATAAGGGGAGAGGAAGGGGGAGCAGGCGGGCGGAATAAGGAATTGAAGGTTTTGAAAAGTAGTTTGGGATCGCGGGACAGGGAGGTTATTAGGGATAAGAAGAAGGTTTATTTGGCGGTGGCAAGTGCAGCCTTGAAGGCGATGAGGGACTGTTTGAACAGTGCAAAGTGCTCAGTAGAACGTGTTTTTTTTTTTTTTTTTTTTTTTTTTTTTTCCCCCCCCCCCCCCCCCCCCCATCGCCTCTCGGCGACCCTGGATGTCCGTCTCAGGTCTTTAGTGAGGGTGGTGTGCCAGGGTTGCCTGTTAGTGCGTGGAGCGTGGTATGTGAGGGGGGCGGCTAGGTCGAGGGCTTTGGTTAATGTGGTGTTGTAGAGGGTGGTGGCAGTGTCTGTCACGTATAGATGTTATGTTGGCGAGAGGGAGAAGGGATTCTGAGAGTGAGTGTAGATCAATGTGTTTTAGGTTTCTGCGGGAATGATCAAGTTTGCGGAGAGGAGGTGGTGTAGTAGGGGAGGTGAGGAAGGAGAAGGTCAGCAGATTGTGGTCAGACAGGGGGAGGGTTGAGTTTGTGAGGTTAGTAAGGGAGCAAAGACGGGTAAAGATGAGATCCAGCATGTGGCCATCTTTGTGGGTGGCAGAGGAGGACCATTGAGAGAGCCCGAAGGAGGAGGTCAGGGAAAGAAGCTGAGAGGCGGTTGGGTGGGCAGTGTCAATAGCTATATTGAAATCACCCATAATGATAGTGGGGATGTCAGTAGAGAGGAAGTCAGTAGAGCGGAAGTAGCCAGGTGGTGAAATGGTCAAGGAAGGTGGGGATGGATCCAGGGGGGCGGTAGATGACGGCTAGCTGGAGGTTACAGGGGGGGAAGATGCGGATAGAGTGGGCTTTGAAAGATGGGAGAGTAGCAGAGGGGGGTAATGGAATAGGGGCGAAGGAGCAGATGTCTGATAGGAGTATGCCTACACCTCCACCATGTTTGTCAGAGGGGCGGGGAGTGTGGGAAAGATTGAATCTTTAGTAGGACAGTGCAGCAGGGGAGGCCGTGTCGGAGGGGGTGAGCCAGGTCTCTGTGATGCCAAGGAATGAGAGTTTATTAGAAATAAAGAGTTCATGGATGTCTGGGAGTTTAATACAGACTAAGCAGATGTATTCTCAAGTATTTTTGTAGTCGATTTTGTGGTCACGTTTTAATGAATTATTTTTCTGATTTTCATAATGCTTAAACAAGTCTAATTTTCGTATGGATTTAAATAGGTCTGACCTAACCCTGCATAGTCAAAAGGCTCTGCCGTGCAAAAGTTCAATCCTTTTTGTAGTAATGACACCATATCTGGAGTCAAAAGGTGATCAGGTAAATTGTTTTAACTGGTTCTGTGGTCAGTCCTGCCATGACACCTGTTTCCTTTTGCCCGGTGGGGGGAGCATGTTGTCATCGTCTTCATTTTCTTCCCCCTCTTCTAATCCTCTGCCTAAAGGGATCTCTGATGCTCTATTCGTATTTACTGTCTTCTTGAGCAATGGCCTTGATTCATTATCACTGGAATCCTCTTCATGCTCCATATAGGACAAGATTCCTTTCTTGCCCTGTTTACCACCAGTTTTTTTATTATTCACCTTGATTTGTGGTGCTGGCGTTTAAGGTGTCGCTGGAGTCTTCGGGATCCTAGGGGTAGAGGGGTTAGGTTTATTCTTTTTCTTCTTATGGGGAGTATCTGAAAACTTCCCCCAGGAAAAAACCCACCCGTTGTCATAATCCGCTTTATCCCGGATACATTTTTCTCTCTCTATGGTTTCATTCTTTAGGGGGATCAATTTCTCATCCAATTTGTCTAGAAAAGTAATCCATTTCTTTTTCTTAGACCTACTCTCCAATTCATTCTGGAGAATTATCAATTCTTTAGTTATGTTAGCATGTTCTATTTCATTCTGCTCCAATACTAATTCCAAGAATTTCATGGATGAATCCTGCTGTACTTCCTCCCATTTTTTTAACAAATTCAGGGCTGGAATTCTATAATGCTACATGTTTAATCACTCTTAACACTCTAGGTACCTGCTTGCAGGCCACGTATGATCTGAATTAAATCACAGTCCAAAATAAACGCAGTGCTTTTTCCGCCAAAAGTATGATGTTATTTTCCTAGCTTTTCTCACTTAATACTGAGTGTGTGTCCTTGGTGTTGCAAATGAAAAAAAAAATATTGTCAAAGGGTGGAGAGGAGTTAGGAAACGCGTCATAATTGAACAATGGAGAGACAGCCACTTCCACATAATGCATGGGATGATCTGCGGATTTAACATTCCCCTTAATGATGCCCATCCAGAAAGGTCCCTGAAATGTCCGAAATGCAAAGGTCAGAGAACGGACATGGTACATGGTTATGGGGCTGTACACACACGCAAGCGTTTTGGAAGAGGGTACAAACATTTACAAATGGTTTTGTGATAGACCTTGACCCCTTGTGCTGGATTTTTCATTGTGTAGAGGGTAGGGTTGGAGGAAGAGGACTGCGTGGGCTATTCAACGTAATGGCTCTACTGACAAAACGGCTGATTCTCCAAATCTGGTTACTGAATAAGTTGCCTGATAAGAATGAATTGCTATCAAGTTTAAAAACTGCCTTAGACCTAGATGAAAGGGAGAGAAATAGAGACAAGATGACTGCAAAATTTATTTAGAAGTGGAGAAAATGTATTGAAACGAAATTAACCAATGACTAAATCGAACAGCTGATTCGAACTTTCACAACTTCAAAATGGTACCTAATTAGAGGTTATTGGGGGGTAGGCTAGGACAACTAAAGATGCCAGATCCAAGAGAGATATGTAGAACCGTTGGCGGAGGCCAGATATTAGATGATGAGGGCATTCAGGAGTGATAAGGCGGGTGGTCTTCTCAATTGGCTAGAAGGAAGGGTGGATGAATATCTTGCGATACAAAATATTGTCTTGTGAACTGTTTGATATGATGGATTATATACAAAAGGGTTGTTGGTTGCGTATTCTCCATGGAATATCTGCTTGGAAAAAGAGTTGAAAAGTTTAATAAAGAGGAATGTTGAAAAAGAAAAAAATTCCTGTAGGTTTCCAGCATTTGGAAATGTTTCTTATATTTCTGGTTATCACAATTTAAGATGTCTTAAAAGCATTATTTGTTCTCAGAAATTAGGGCACTACAGGGAACTGGGTGCTTGTAAAATGTAACTTAATATTTAATTGCTGATCGTTTTGAGCTTCCTTCTTGAACACAGTTAAAAAAAAAAAAAAAAGTCAGCAATAGAAATGTCTCTGTAGGCTAAGATGGGCAAATCCCCAGAGCCAGGTATTTATTACTCCTAGAAATCTGCAGCAAGCGCCTAACGTTTTGGCTTGTTTTCCATTGGGTGGGAAATCACATTCTGAAATGCCAACATTTTTATTTACTCTCAATTTATCTTTTTTTTTTTTTTATAAATTCTTTATTTTCACATTTTTGAATATATATAAACCATGGACAATTTTCACAAGTATGACAAACTTTCAACCTCAATTGCTTCTTGTATAAATTCTACAAGTAATCAACAGTGACATTAACTATATGTAAAACCTGTCACATCTCTCTTAACCAAAAAAAAAAAAAGGTGGACACACCTGTTTGCCAGTCTGCTTATTACAAAAGAAGGAGTCCTCGCTCCAGTAGGATATATCAGACAGTCAGCCTTTTTGTTTCTCCACCGATAACACCCTATCAGGTGTCCGTGTGGACTTTGTCCATGAAGACCACGCGTAGTCTTCACTATATCACTAACTTAAATGTCTAAGCATATTGCATGTTACCAATAATCACCGATAGGAAAGACAGAGTAGAACCCATTCTGGGAGAGCAAGAAGAAAGTAAAGCGAGGAGAAGGAGAAGGGGAGGGAAGGGGAAGTAGAAAAGTAAGAAGGTAGATCCCCAGTAAGAAGTTTTTGCTCCTCTCTAGGACCCCAAGAGGCCGGAGTGGAGAGAGGGAGAGGTCCAGCCCAAACATGCTTCTCAAGATAAGCCTTTTTCAAACTATGTCTTGCAGTCTATCAACAACCGATTGTATTCGGGAGTTTGTTGAAAATCCATCCACTTGTACCATGTGGCCCAATGTCTCTGGTAGGAGTCATTCATGGAGGCTGTCAGGTCCTCCATGAGCATCAATTCGTTGATTTTACCCACCCATTGAGAAAGATGGGGCAAGGTTGTCATACCCCAGAGGACAGGTATACATGCCCTCGCTGCTATAATTAAAAACTTTAACAGAGAATGTTTATATCTTTTTTCGGGCATGTTTGTTAGGTGTAAGAGGACCGCTTCCAGAGTAAGAGGGTCTGCATACCCCGTTACCTGAGCCACCACAGTCTCTACTCCCTTCCAGAATGTCCTGAGTCTGTCGCAGTTCCAGAAGATATGGACCATAGATCCCGACTCCATTTTGCATCGCCAGCATTTGGAATCTGCCGATGGGTACATAGCATGCAGTCTCTCTGGCACCCTGTACCACCTAGTCACAATTTTATACCCCGCTTCTTGTTGTTTTGAGCTGATTGAGGTGCTGTGTGCTAAACTGCAGATTCTGTTAATCTGGGTATCTGAGAATGTCATTCCCAGTTCTTTCTCCCAGTTGGTTATAAAGTAAGGGGGTTTTTGATCCGGGGGGGCGTTCAACATCGCATAAACCAAGGATAGCACGTGTCTCATCGGGCCTTTTCCAGCACAGAGGGACTCAAACTGTGTCAAAGGTTTTGTATAATGGCTCCGTGGTTGATATGTACCTAGAAAGTGTCTTATTTGTAGAGATCTCCACCATCCCAATGGGACGGGTTCCTCCATGCCCCTAAGAGCGTTCAGAGATGGCCAGTCCTCTCCCTCTCTAAAATATTCGACTCCATCTCTCTCTGCCGTTATCCATTGTTTAAAGACTCCATCATTTCTCACATGACTAAATTCTGGGTGGCACAGTACAGACGTGAGTCTAGAGTATGTAGGAATCATGAAAGCTCTAGTCCAAAGGGCCGAGCAATAATGTGCTGTTGATCCCAGAGTGGGATGTGTCCCTATTTCTTTCTGGGATGCCGACAACAACCAGGGGAGCCTAGACAGGGGAACCGAGCAAGAAGCCTGCTCTATGCTTACCCATGCCTTCCCCTCCGCGTTTCTGCACCAGTCTACCATCCTGGCAAAGTGAACCGCCAAATGATAAAGTTTAAAGTTCGGCAAGCCAATGCCACCCTTCGATTTGGGTCGCGACAACAACGCTTTACTGATTCGGGCTTTCCCCCCCCCCCCCATACAAATGAGGTCTGGAGGGAGGAAACAGCCTGAAAGAAGGAGGCCGGGATTTTCACCGGGATCGCTTGTAGCAAGTATAGGAGACGCGGGAGGACATTCATCCTGAGCACATGGGTACGTCCTAACCAAGAGAAAGAGACCTTCGACCATCTCTCACAGTCCTTCCTGAGGTTAGCCAGCAGAGGCGGAAAATTTAACTTGAAGAGCATATCCGGGTTAGCTGTTAGTTTAATTCCTAAGTATTGGATAGATGTGACATTCCATTTGAACTTAAAGGAAGCTTGTAAGTCTTTTGCAGTCCCCGACGGTAGGTTTACATTGAGAACTTCCGACTTTTGAAAATTAATTTTGAAATTTGATAATCTAGAGAAGGCCTGTATTTCCTTCATCAAGTTAGGAAGGGATATTTTAGGTTTAGTCAGAAAAAAGAGGAGATCGTCAGCATAAGCTGCTATCTTGTGTTCTACCCCCCCTGCTTCTATCCCAGTGATATCTGGATTGGCCCTGACTTTCCTTAGTAGTGGTTCAATCGTGAGAACAAAGATCAAGGGCGACAAGGGGCATCCTTGTCTGGTACCGTTATGTATTGCAAATGAGTCTGAGAGACACCCGTTCACCCTGACCCTAGCTGACGGACCAGAGTAGAGGGCCATAATCCAGTTCATCATATTCGGTCCCAGTCCCAGATGCCCGAGAGTCTCCCTCAAAAAATTCCATTTAACCCGATCAAACGCCTTTTCTGCGTCGGTAGATAAAAGGATAGAGGGGACTCCCTGGCCTCTGGCCCTGTGAACCAAGTTGATTGCCTTAACCGTGTTGTCTCGCGCCTCTCTACCTAAAGTGAATCCCGCTTGATCTTTGTGTACGATCTCCCCCATGGTGGGAGCCAGTCTCGATGCTAAAATCTTTGCAAACAGTTTTAGATCCACATTCAAAAGCGATATGGGTCTATAACTTGCACATTGCGTCGGGTCCTTTCCCTCTTTCGGTATCACCACAACGTGTGCCCTGAGGGAGTCACCGTGGGGGGTTCTTCCACTTTTCAGGTCATTAAAATAATTAAGGAGGTGCGGGGTCACTATTTCCCTCAACTTCTTGTAGTAGATTACTGAGAATCCGTCAGGGCCAGGTGCTTTTCCATTTTTCAAGGAAGCGATATTATCTGTGACTTCCTGCGTAGATATGGGTAGTTCAAGGGCAGCTACATCTGTCTCCTTCACTTTCGGCATTGCTGCTCTCTTAATATAGTCTCTGATTTTGGGGAGGAACATCGGGGACTGCGTCAGAGAATTCTCTGTATCTACATTATACAGTGTTTCATAGTATTTCCGGAATGCCTCCGCCACCACTGGTGAAGGCTGGGCCACCTTCTTTGTCGCTGTCTCCCCTATGCTCGAGACGAAGGTCCTGGCCCTCTGTTGCCTCAGAGCTCCCGCCAAGAGTCTACTTGTTTTATTCCCGAATTCATAGAATTGACGTCTGTACTTTGTCAACCAGAACTTCGCTTTTTTGTTAAGTAATTTCCTTAATTCGTCACGTGTCTTACCCAGATCTCTCGCTACATCTGCATCTACCCTGTTTCCCCGAAAATAAGACACCCTTTTCTTTAACTTTTTTGCTCCAAAAATGCACTATGTTTTATTTTCAGGGGATGTCTAATTTTGCCATCATCTAACCCCAAAAATTTAAAATTCCCATGCGGCCCCCAATATCTCCACCATCCCCTTGCAGCCCCAAATATACCCATGCAAAGTATCCCCCCACAGGTCTTATTTTCGGGGAAACAGGGTAGTTGTCTTTTATGTACGGTTTCTAGTGACCTTAACCTTATCAGTAACTCGTTCAACTCCCTATCTCTTTCCTTCTTCAGTCTCACACCATTCTTTATCAGGATACCTCTTATTACACATTTGTGGGCCTCCCAAATCGAGCTTGGCGAGGTCTCCGGCACACAGTTTTCCCTGAAGTAATTAGACAGAGCCTGTCTCAACTCCTGTAAAGTCGTCTGGTCCTCTAGTAGAGCGGGATTAAGCTTCCATTGCCACTGTTTCGATGAGACCTGTGGAATCTCTATCTCTATGGAACAGAGAGCATGGTCTGAGAACGTTATATTGTCTATTTTTGTTTTCCTGATTAGAGTGATATTTTTGTGACTTATGAACAAGTAATCAAGTCTCGAATAGGAATTATGTACGTTCGAGTAATAGGAGTAGTCCTTATCATATGGGTGCTGCAGGCGCCACGTGTCTATAAGTTGATGGTCAAAAATAGTTCCTCTCATCCTTCTGCCTGCCTGCTAATGAGATAGCATGTAACCCTGAAGATGTGTCAAGACCCGGTTCTAATGCGACATTGAGGTCCCCCCCCACCAAAAGGATGCCTTCTGCAAATTCCCCCACTTGGTTCTGGAGCGTCTGTAACACCTCTGGTTGATGCGTATTAGGTAGGTACAGGGAGACAAACGTAAAGAGCTGCGACGCCACTCGGCCTTTTATCAGAATCATTCTGCCTTGCTGGTCACATTTTGTATCCACCATCTCCCACGGTACAGAGCGGGAGATGAGGATACTAGTACCTCTAGATCTCGGGTCCGGAGAGAGACTGTGGTAGGCATCCGGATATAGGTGACTTTGTAACTTGTATGGTTTATTAGCATTCAGGTGTGTCTCTTGTAGAAACGCCACCTGAATACGTTCTCTGTGTAAATAGTTGGTCAAAATGGATCTCTTACCTGGATCATGCAGACCCCGGACATTGATAGTGCCACACCGCAATGTAGATGTGCTTCCGGACGACATGTTTGTTGAGGCTGTAACGTTCCTCTCCCTCTCTCCCCAACCGTTGAAAGGGCAAGGATAAGAGGATAGGGGGGTAGAGCAGATAGGTGGTATTAGAATAGAAAAGTTGTAAGAGTGTGAGGGCCAAGAGAGGTGGGAATCAAGATAAGAAAAATCAAGTAGGTTAGAAAGCAGATAATTACAATAGTAGTAACACTTCACTGAACTTTCAACTTTCAACACAGTAATAAGAAATAAATCCCTCCGGCTCCTGCCGAAGGTTTCCGCTTCCACTCTAAATCGGAAGGGTAGTAGAAAGAGGACTATGGTTCACAAGCCCTCTCTCTAACGGGTAGCGTGGAGAACTATTCCTCTACTCCTCGCATAGCCGACTTCATATTGGTAGAGTTTTCTGATTATTTCACCAGCTTGGCAATCATGAATATGCACAGATTATTACCTTACAGTTAACGTTCCTAATAGAATGCAGATACGTGGCATAGATGAAGGTCTCGGAGAAGAGGTGTTACTCAAGAGGGGGATGGGGGGTGTTAGGAGAGCGTGAATCGCTTGGGAGGGGACGTTTAGTACCAAATAAGGGCAGGGGGGTGTGTGGTAGTGTGTCGTGGGAGTTGAACAGGATAGAAGGGGAGGTAGTATGAAGTATATTGGCGTATTTACTGGGTTACATAAGATAGGGGTGTATGTCGGTAGAGCTGAGGGGGAGCACTTGGTTGCAGGATGAGACTGGTTAAAGGGTGTTGAAAAGTAGGATAGGAAGGTGGTAAGGTAGGGGCGATGGGAGGGATAGGAGTAGTAGGGGATGGCGGGAATTGTGGGAGGGTGAGGATATACGTTTGTGGGGGGGGGGGCGGGTATGGGTGGATGTTGGGTGGTGGAGGGGATGGGGGGAAGATGGGTGGGGGGGGGGTGTAAGGAGGGCAGGGGAAGGCACCGAAAAGAGCGATTAAACAATGTTATTCCTACATTCAGTTCTGTGGTACACATCCTAGACCTATACTAGCATTATGTTACCAAGGTAACTAGCTCTGCCTAGACAGGGTAACTATACAACCTCCCTTCCTCAGAAAGTATTACAAGTTCAAGTAGGGTTACGCCTTCTGGACCATTGGTTTTGGGGCCTACGACGATCAGGCTCCTCTCCTGAATCTCGACGTCGTCTGCGGGGATTCAAAGCCGGTATCTGTGAACCTCGGTCAAACTGCGGAGGTCGTGGGAGTTCTGTCAACAGCCAATTGGGTACCGGGAATGGTGCGGTATTCAAGAAGTCAAAAAGCTGTGGGAGTTCCTCAGGTCTTTTGAGGAAGAATTGTTCGTCTCCCTTCTTCACTATGAGGTGGAATGGGTGACCCCAGCGATAGGAAGCCTCCAGCTCCCTTATCTTCCGTAACAACGGAGCGAGCAACCGCCTTATCGCTAGGGTGCGTGCTGATACATCCGGGAATAATTTGATTTCCGCATTGTCTAGGAATAGGCGTCCATAGTGCCAAGCATGCTGCAGGATCTCTTCTCTGTCTGTGTAATAGTGAAGTCTGCAGAGAATGTCCCTGGGGCCGGTCGCCCTTGAGGTCTGTTGGCGGGCCACTCTATGCACCCTGTCTATCATGACTCGAGCATCATTGGGTTTTTGGGACACTTTGTTGAAGATCTCAACTACCCTGGCCGGCAGTTCGGCGGCTGGAAAGTTCTCTGGAACCCCTTTTAGGCGTATGTTCTTGCGACGCCCTCGATTTTCTTGGTCATCCTGGGCTAACACTAGTTGTTGGATATATTCCTGAGTGCATGCCAGATTATTCTCCAGTTTAGAGACTTTTTATGCAAGTGTGGTGTTAGTTTCCTCCAATTTTGCGGTGCGGGCTGTAAGTTTATCTATCTCGCCTCTTACTGCTGTTAGGGCTCTTTCCTGCGATGCCTCTAAACGCGCTGCCATGGCGTCAATATCCTGCTTTGTGGATAGTGATTTCAACAGGTCCATCAGTGTCTGGTCGCAGCCCATTAATGTGGGTGTAGCGACGGTCTCTCTTATGTCAGAGTTTACGCCGTTATCCGACAGGTATGAGCTACGCATGGCCTGGTACGCAGTGTAGAAACTTGTAATAGGAGAGGTCATGTTCAGGGAGTTGTTGTTCTGTAGCTGAACTGTTCCTTCACCTCGTGCTGCTACCCCCTCTGTCTCCTGAATCTGCATAGTGGTGTATATTGTGCTGGGGAGACTGCCTGTGTTCATGCATACAGTCTGTGTTATGTCCTCTTCTTCACTCTCCCTTTCATCCCACACATCCCCGTCCTGCCACTGATCCAGGGTGACTGTGCTTTGAATTCCTTTGTCCTCCCCTCCTCTTGCTGCCTCTGGGACCAAGGGTGCTGTCTCCAAAGGCTGTATGCCTTCCTGAGCTCCCTTCACAGCGGTCTGAGCTGTGTATACCTTCTGGGCGCCTCCATTCTGGCTCCCCCTCATGGCTCCCTTCAGTCCCGGTACCTGTTTGTCACGGGACCTCCGCACTTCCAGCTCGCGGTCCTTCATTGCTGCCTCTCCGTCTGTCCTCCCGGAGCCAGTTAGTTGCTGCACCATGGGGGTCTCAGGGTGGTTCACCAGAGGGGGAGAGCGGTCCGGGGCAGTTTCCCTCGGCGTCTCCCGCCTCCTCGCCTCGTGCTCCTCTCCCTTTCCTCTTAGTGAGGAGCGGGCCGGCGCCATCTTGTGCTCTGCGCTCCTCTCTGCCTCCGGTCCGCCACCGGCTAGAAACCGGTCCAGCGGTGTCTCCCGTCTGTCCACGGGAATCTGCGGCGTGCACGACGATGCCCTCCTGCCTCTGGGCATGTCTCCTCGGCTGATAGCTGGGTTAAAATGTCTATTGTAATGTCGGCTATGGAGGAGCTCCTGGGATCAGCATCCACTCTCCTCCATAGCTAAGCCACGCCCCCCTCAATTTATCTTTAAAGTGTTTTTTTTTTTTTTTTGTATTTTTATTTGCGGCTTAATATATGATCAATTCTCAGATACACAGCCAAAATGTTTGCACGATTTGGTATGTGTACTTGCGGGATTGGGGCTGCTGGACCTTGGATCAGGGCTGCATGTGAGGAGAAAAGTGTGTCGTTTGTACTTCATCGATAGTGACAGCACCTTTCACTCGCATATAGATTTAGCTCGCTTCCCGCATAGACGAGTCTGTATTATAGAATAGCACCACCATATTTTTGATCAATTACTGACCCTACTAGGTGGCATAACACATTTTTTTGCCACCGAGTCTAAGGGGATTGGCCCGGACTCCCGGGGCTGACAACAGTAGAGCAGGACACCCGGGTATATTATAAGAAGGGGAGGTCTTGCACGGATACACTCTCACCCCACTAGGTTCAGGACCAGAAGGGTTAGCCGTCGTGGAATGGGGACACCAACTAGGGGTTTTCATTAGGTGTTGAAAACTCCGTTGTCAGGAAGGGAAAGTACCAGGGATAGAACAGGGTGACCTTCCCCTCTTTTCCCCCCCCTTTTTAGAAAAGCATCATACCGTTTTGACTTAAAGGGTACATCTCCCTATTTTAATTATCAAATAAAAGTTACATTTTAATAAGTTTACCTTCAGATAGCAGGATAATAGTTAAATCACTTTTAACTTGGATAGCTAAAGGACCTGTGTGATGCAATGATCATGTGACCATAGTGGGCGGAGCTAAGCCAGGAAACATATTATGTTCTGAGAACTTAGCTCTGCCTATTGTATGTAACATGGTTGTGACATCACATCAGGTCTCCCAACATGTTCTAGCACAAGGCTGAAATTTTAACTATTAACCTGCCAAACGGTCCCCGTCCTCCAAGCTGGGGACTGACTGCCTCATTACATAAGGAAATGTAAGTGTATAAATGCTTTTCTTTCACCTTTCACATTACACTATGAGCTCAGACAGGGATGATTAGAATAGTATTATAAAGCTGCAGCTACAGACAGTGATAGCTGGGGAGGCATAAACTAGCTGACAGGTTCTCTTTAAAGGGAATCTGACCCCTCCAAATTACCCCCAACCCTATTAACACCTGTCCCTGCACCCTCACATATCAGTATTAGTGCTCCTTTTCTATTAAAAAAAGCACTCTGTAACATTAGAATAATCAACAATATACACTTACAAATCTGAGATTTCTTGTCCCTGAATAAGTGTCACAGGGTGTCCTCTGAGAGACTCTAAGCCCTCCCTAGGTGCTCATTATCACGCCCCCAATGATCCACCCTCTCTCTCTTTCTGTGCTGCTGTGATGTGGAGCTGAAGGCAGGACTAATAATTTGCATTCTGTGAGTGATAGAGAGGGGGGAGGGCAAAGCCTGCACAAGCAGAGCACACAGACAGAGAGAGGGTTGATCCTGGAGCCTGCAAAACAACACACCCTAAGGGCTAAAGAATATAGCCCCTACTAATTACAGTCATATGAAAAAGTTTGGGCACCCCTCTTAATCTTACACTTTTTTTTTTTATTTTTTTTTTTTTGCAACAGCTATTTTAGTGTGATATATGTAATAACTAATGGACACAGTAATATTTCAGGATTGAAATGAGGTTAATTGTACTAACCGAAAATGTGAAATATGCATTATTTCAAAAATTGACAGGTGCAAAAGTATGGGCACCTCAACAGAGAAGTGACATTAATATTTAGTAGATCCTCATTTTGCAAAAATAACAGCCTCTAGTCGCTTCCTGTAGCTGTTAATGAGTTCCTGGATCCTGGATGAAGGTATTTTTGACCATTCCATTACAAAACAATTCCAGTTCAGTTAAGTTTGATGGTCGCCGAGCATGGACAGCCCGCTTCAAAACATCCCACAGATGTTCAATGATATTCAGGTCTGGGGACTGGGATGGCCATTCCAGAGCATTGTAATTGTTTCTCTGCATGAATGCCTGAGTAGATTTGGAGCGGTGTTTTGGATCATTGTCTTGCTGAAAGATCCATCCCCGGCGTAACTTCAACTTTGACACTCATTCTTGAACATTATTCTCAAGAATCTGCTGATACTGAGTGGAATCCCTCAACTTTAACAACATTCCCGGTGCCGTCATTGGCCACACAGCCCCAAAGCATGATGGACCCTCCCCCAAATCTGACAGTGGGTAGCGAGTGTATTTCTTGGAATGCTGTGTTTTGTGGCGCCATGCATAACGCCTGATTGTATGCCCAAACAACTCAATCTTTGTTTCATCAGTCCACAGGACCTTCTTCCAAAATGAAACTGGCTTGACCAAATGTGCTTTTGCATACCTCAGGTGACTGTTTGTGGCGTGCACGCAGAAACGGCTTTTTTCGCATCACTCTCCCATACAGCTTCTCCTTGTGCAGTGTGTGCTGTATTGTTGACCGATACACAGTGACGCCATCTGCAGCAAGATTATGCTGCAGGTCTTAGGAGGTGGTCTGTGGATTGTTCTTGACTGTTCTCACCATTCTTCTTCTCTGCCTTTCTGATATTTTTGTTGGCCTGCCACTTCTGGCCTTTACAAGAACTGTCCCTGTGGTCTTCCATTTCTTTACTATGTTCCTCACAGTGGAAACTGACAGGTTAAATCTGAGACACCTTTTTGTATCCTTCCCCTGAACAACTATGTTGAACAATCTTTTTTTTAAGATAATTTGAGAGCTGTTTTGAGGAGCCCATGATGCCACTTCTCAGAGAAGATGCATCTAGGAGAACAACTTGCAAGTGGACACCTGAAATAGCTTGTCTCATGATTGGATACACCGGGCTATGAAGCATAAAGCTCGATGAGGTTACCAAACCAATTTAGTGCTTCAGTAAGTCAGTAAAAAGTAGTTAGTAGTATTCAAATCCTGAAAATCAGAATATACTTTTGCATATTTCATATTTTTGGTTAGTACAATAAATCTCATTTCAAACCTCAAATATTACTGTGTCCATCAGTTATTACATGTATCACACTGAAATAGCTGTTGCAAAAAAACAAAAGAGTAAGATTAAGTGGGGTGCCCAAACTTTTTCATATGACTGTATAATCACTAATGAGTAAGTATTAAAACGTTTTTATGCACTTTCACAGGATGCTTTTAGGAGACAAAAGAAGTGAGATTAGTGATAATATGCTGCAGGGACATGTTTTGGTTGCTTAGGAGGCGTTCTGGAGGTGACAGGATCCCTTTAATGATAAGGTAAAATATATTAGTACCGTGTTAGGCTGGTTTCACACTAGCTTTTTTTTTATATATAAATCTGGGCAAATCCGGCTTCAACCATATTCCACCGCATGCGGTTCCACACTCATTGACTTTCAGTTTGGATGCAGGCTCATGCAGTTGCGTAGGGTTCCAGCCAGATCCGGATGAGAATGGTTTTTGGCAGAAACCAAAAACTAATTTTGTATCTTTTCTTGTGTTAAACCATAAACAATCGGAGCAATGCGGCCTAAAATAAATTGGTGCTCTATAGAACTCTGATATGTCAGAAATCAAAATTCACTGCATTCGGATGCCTGATCCGGGTTTTTTAATGGAGCATGCCCAGAGGCCAGTTTCTTATGACACACCTACTTTGGGGGCTTTTACCAAATATGTCATTTTTCACCAGATCCATCAAAAAAAACATACACAACCTGATGCCCATGGATGCTACTGCAGCATGCAGTTGCATCAGGTTTTACAATTGTGTGTGTGGGGTGGGGGGGGGGAATGTGGTTTTCTCTGTATTCCCGCCAGAAAAAATGGTTGTGTGAAACCAGCCTTAGCCAGTAGATAGGAAAATATTAAAATCTGAGAGTTTTCCACCGAGGACTCGAAGTATATAAATGAGTAGTCTTGCCGGGCACATGCTCCTTTTTGTCTCCTATCTCTTGCCCCCACTTGCTACACTTCCTGGTGTAATTAGTGTAGCAATCTGCATCAGAAGCAAGTGCATCAAACTCTTCTCCATGCCAAAGCTACATTTTCACAAATTGATGTATTCTAAGGCACTGTGCCTCTGCAATTATTGATAAAAAAATCAAACTGAAATGACAAGAAGCACAAAAATGGGGTTTCATCTGTGACACTGGAGTAGATACAGTGGGGGCTGATGAGTTGTGCAAGCCACAACCACTAAGCATCTATGTAACTATGACTGCTGCAGCCACCATGAGGAGAGCTAAGTATCATAAGGAGAGAGGTACAAACGCCGTTCTGTCGGGATGGACATATCGCCAAATTGAAGAAAGGGATTTTATTTGAAATATGTTTCGAAGCGATGCTGCTCCTTCTTCAGGAAGCATCAAATGTACAAGAGCAAGATGCAGCACAGATGTATATACAGGCTTCACAGGTCACTGCCCCCTAACGGGGAAAAAACACAAAATTCAAACAAACTGTTTCAATGTTATATGGTTTACACAATATACAATATATTTTGGTTCCAATGGAGTGATTCATTTTCAGTCCGAATAATAACAACAATTATAATTATTTTTTTTTTTTTTCCTTTTCACATGCTGATAATTCCTTTAAAAATGTGTTGATTTTATTTTTCTTTTTTTTTTTTCTTTTTCCTCTTTGATGTTTCTATCCCCTTCTGTCTGCACTAATGGCTCTCATGGATGATTTACTTTCAATGTCTGTAGACATAACTTTCTAGGCTATCATGGATTCTATCCCATTGTCGGTTGTTTCAGTCCTGGATTTTAATTATCTCATTATTTTTAAAAACCTTTTTCATTTGTTTCTTCCATTTATATTTTTCTTTTTCTTTCTCTGTTCTATATGGATTCATGATCTTTCAAATAAGTTTTGCTTGAGTATTGCGTCTACATTGAACCAGTTTGTTTGAATTTTGCGCTTTTTTTCATGGTGGTGACATGTGAAGACTATATATACATCTGTGCTGTATTTGCTGTTGTATGTGATTTTTCCTGAAAGAGCCAGTATTGCTTCGAAACACATTGAAAATAAAATCAGTATTTTTAATTTGGCGATGTGTCCTTCCCAACAGCGTAGTGTTTGCACATCTCTCCTTCTGATACTTTGATCTGCAATTATTAAACAATTTTTACCTAGGTAGGAGTCGGACTCAAAGGTTTTGAATTCTTTCCCTGGGTTGAACTTATAGCTACAGTGCCTTGTAAAAGTATTCACATCTATGAGCTTTTCCACATTTTTTTAATGTTACATTCACAAACTTGTTTTTATATGATATACCGACACGAAGTAGCAAGTTTTTGTGAAGTGTAAAAAGAAATTATACTTGGGTTCCCAATACTATAAAAATATAAATCTGAAACTTGTTACATGCATTTGTATTTAGCCCCTTTTTTCTGGGTCTGCCCTCCTCTTCTGCTCCTGACATCACACAGAGCAGGAGAAGAGGAGAGGAGACCCAGA
The DNA here is from genome assembly GCA_033576535.1 of Allobates femoralis. NCBI lineage: Eukaryota > Metazoa > Chordata > Amphibia > Anura > Aromobatidae > Allobates > Allobates femoralis. The sequence goes on along the minus strand of JARQOC010000005.1, from coordinate 172,319,045 downwards.
AGAAGAGGAGGCAGCTGCAGACCCATAGAGGGGGCGGAACACACAAGAAGGAGGCAGGGAGGATTGTGCCAGCAAAGAGGACTTGTTAATAAGATCCAACCCAGTTGACCTGTTAACTGTAAGGTTTTTCTAAAGTCTTTTTTTTTTTTTAAAGTTTACAGGGAGCTAGAGACATAGGGACTCCTTCCCTGAATGCTGCAGACATGCTGCATTCAGTGCTACATTTAGTTTGCCATGCACCAAGGGGGAAGTGACAGGTCCTCTTTAAGCAAAACTAACTTTTCAACGACATCCATCATATCTCCATTTATATCCATGCAAGGCTGCTTTACCCTTCACGACGAATGACATTTAGGTACATTCTTCCTTTGATGTGAGCTCGCATCATTTCTTCAACATGTCAGCTAATCTGAAAGATGTTGTCGCTGTTAACCCCTTAGATCGTGCTGTCAAACACTCAAAGCATTACCTAAAGTGCCAAAGCTGGGATCGTGCTATTCCCCGTGGCCATCGGCGACCCCATGATATGATCACTGGGTGTCTGTGTTGCCATGAGAGCAAGGGGTCAGATGAAGACCCCTGTCATTATCATGACTCACTTCATGTGAATGCCTGGTGAGTGCTGGCATCCGCAGGAGACAATAATTTCTGCAGTGCAGTTCTCAATCGCCACGGTTCTGTACTGCAGGAATGATTCGACACTGCAGTGTTGAGGTGCCCTAAGGGGCAAAGTAAAATTAAAAAAAAAGTTAAATTTTTAACAAATATGAAAAATTAAAATAAGCCATTAAAAGTTCTAATCACTCCCTTTTGCCCCATTGAAAATAAAACTTATTAAAAAAGAGAAAAGGAGATACATTTGGTATCGCCGCGTTCAGAAATATCTGAACTATCAAAATATAAAATCAGTTAATTTGACTGGTAAACTGTGTAATGGGGAAAAAAAAAGTCAAAACACCAATATTATGTTTTTTTTTTTTTGGTTGATGCAGCATTGCAATAAAATAAAATAACAGGTGATCAAAACAGCGCATCCACCCAAAAAAAGGTATAAAATCATCAGCTCAAGACACAAAAAAATGAAGCCTTCATACAGCCCCAGATCTCCCCCCCCCCCCCCAAAAAAAAAATGCTACGGGTCTCGGAAAGTTGCACCAAAAGCGCAAGTATTTTTTGACAAACGTCTGAATTTTTTTCTTTCACCACCTAAATAAAAGTAAAAGTATACATGTCTGGTATCTACGAACTCAAACCGACCTGAGGCGGCATGCAAACACATCAGTTTCACCATGTAGTGAATATGAGGAACAAAAAACTTAAAACTTTTTTTTTTTTTTGCTGTTTCACCTCACTTAGAATTTTTTTTCCTGTTCTCCAGTACACTATATGCTAAAATGAATGATTTCATTCAAAAGGACAAATCGTCCTGCAAAAAAAAACAACCCCTATATGGCTATGTTGATGAAAGAATACAGTTATGCCTCTTGGAAGAAGGGGAGGGAAAAAACAAAAAGGAAAGTCGCCCGGGGGTTAAGGGGTTAAACAAAGAAAATGGTCATTGATGTGGAAAGCAATAGACATCCGAGTGAATTAATCTTTTTCATTGAGCGTGAAAATGTCTATCGCCGAAACAACCAGCCGAAGGGCATGAAGTAGGTAAAACGTGTGGAAACGCCAGGCCTCCACCACTAACTAGGCAATTCGCTTCTGCAAGTATGTCACACCTAGTAAGAGTGCTTTCACACTACGATTTTTAGGGAGCCGATGCTGTCCGATATAAATCGGACAGCATCGGCTCCCTTCTGATGCCTGGAATCGGATGCCAAATAGGCATCCGATTCCGGCATTAAATCGTAGCCTTCGGCTGAAAAAAAAAAAAAAAAAAAAAAAAAAAGGTTCATGCTCACCTCCCCCCGAGCCCCCGCCGTCTTCCTGGAAGTTCCCGGTGGCTCCCGCAGGCTCCCGGTATCTGCAGAGGTCTTCTTCTGCTGTACACAGGACCTGCGGTGATGTCAGTCGTGACCGCGGGTTACCATGGTGAACCCGCGGTCACCTGACTGTGACATCACCGCAGGTCCTGAACTGCAGAAGAAGACCTCTGCAGACATCGGGAGCCTGCGGGAGCCACCGGGAACCTCCAGGAAGATGGCGGGGGCTCGGGGGGAGGTGAGCATGAACCTTTTTTTTTTTTTTTTTTTTTATAACCCCTGCGCTCCTAGTTGAGCATTTTTACAGTAAAATCGGGTCCGAGGAGCCATCAGATTTTTCCTCGGACCCTTCTCCATAGGGCCCCATGTTATAGAGATCGGGTCAGATCGGATGTGCACTAAATGCCATCCGATTTGGTCCGATCCGATTCTGTCAGATTTTGTAATCGGATGAAAAAATCGTTGCAGGCAACGGTTTTTTCACCGAAAAAAAATCGGGCATAATCGGGTCGGACACAAATCGGCTGGCATTTAGTGCACAGCCGATTCGGTCCGATCCCCATAGGGATGCATGGGGTCCGAAAATCGGTCCGATGCTGTCCGATTTTTATCGGACAGCATCGGAAATGAAGAAATCGTAGTGTGAAAGCACCCTAACTAGGTAAAGCGGCTCTCCCCGATAGTGCAAGTATGCTGAAATTGTTTTCACATTCTTTGCAAAGTAGCTCTAGCTCAGTGAGATTGGATGGAAAGCGTCTGTGATCAACAGTTTACAAGTCTTGCCACAGATTCTTAATGTCTGGACAGTGAATAGACCATTCGCACATGTGGAGCCCACTGGGACGGGGTACTCGGTGCTGGACCGGGGTGCTGCTGGGGGATGTCACGGCGGTCCTGGTCCGGACCGTGTCCCGGGCCCGCACAATAAAATGGGGGTTATTTACAGAGGATTTGTCAGTCGTGACGCCACCCACTATATGCGGCCAGTGATGGGGCCGCCGCTGCTGCAGAACCTCCGGGGATGATGGGATAGCAGCTTGGATGGAATAGTTCCAGTGGGTAGAACTGGCTTCCCCGGGGCAGTGGTGATAGTAGTAGTAGTAGTTAAAGTCTCTGATGATGGTTACTGATGCTGCAGGAGAGTAGGGTAGCAGTAGAGATGATGAGAGTGGAGGCAATGGCAGTTTATGAGGGAAAGTGGGGCTTCAGCATAAGGATCACACACACTCACGGTTTCTGTTGTTTTCCAAGTCTTTACTTGCAGATGGTATAACACAGTATTGTCCGCGGAGTCTGTACCGGGTTGCTCCCACCCTGACCGGGTCCTTGGCTTCCTACTTATGCGCTGTGTGTGGCCCTGCTGCCGGTTGTAGCTGAACTGCTGGCCCTGTCTCTGCTTACGGGTACCAATCTGCTAGGCAACCTGAGTCCTCTGTGTCACTGACCCCTCCGTGTTGCTTTGCTATGGTACAGTGAAGATGGTGGACCTTCACTATCCCGGTATTTACTGTACTGTCTGTCTCAGGCACAGCCTCGGATCCGGTATCTGTCCTAAGCGCCTCTCGGGATTGAGTTTAGGGTAACTCCTTATCCCGGGTATGTTCCTCTGTTCCTCTGACTCCTTTCCTCAGACCTCTCAGGACTTCCACTTCTGCTTGACTCTGCTCCTGCTCCAGACTCAAACTGAACTGACTAACTGTCACTCCTGCTTTGTGGTAAACAACTTTTGCTCCTCCCACTAGTGCAGGTACCACCTAAGCTCCTCCCACTTTCTAGTGTAGTGTTGTGTGGGGAGCAAACCTGTGTTGATGTTTCTGTGGCACATTAACCCTTGGGGTGCCACAGCACACATGAATATGCTTTGTTATAAACCATCCATTGTAGCTCTGGCAGTATATTTTATAATAATAATAATAATTTATTCCTTTATATAGCGCTATTAATTCCATAGCACTTTACATACATCAGTAATATTTTGGGCTGTTATCCTGCTTTAAGGTGAACCTACGCCCCGGTCTCAAGTCTTTTGCAGTCCCTTTAAAGAGGACCTGTCACCCCTCCTGGTGCATGGCAAACTAAATGCAGCATGTCTACTGCTTTCAGGGGAGGGTCCCCCATGTCTCTAGCCCCCCTGTAAGCTTTAAAAAAGACTTTAGAGACCTTACAGTTAATAGGTCGACTGGGTTCGATTTTAAGAGGTCCTTTCTGCTGGCACAATCCTCCCTGCCTTCTTGTGTGTTCCTTCCCCCCTATGTGTCTGCTGCCGCTTCCTCTTCTGGGTCTGCCCTCCTCTTTTGCTCCTGCTCTGTGTGAACTAAACATGCTGCATTCAGTGCTGCATTTAGTTTGCCATACACCAGGGGTGGTGACAGGTCCTCTTTAACACTTATTTCCTCTAGGATTGCCCTGTATTTAGGTCCCTTTTTTTTGCACACTAGAAATTACAAACCTTGCATTACAATCTAACCTCCTGTTATACAGGTTCTCGTATATATAGGGGTGCTATGCTATGAAATTTACCACTGAATGAATAACTGTGGGATAGAAAGCATAATAGTATCATAATTCATAAAAACTGTGACAGGCAGGCTGAAATGAAACCGCTCACCTTAGAGCAAGGGTGGGCAACTCCAGGCCTCGAGGGCCAGATCCACTGCAGGTTTTCACGATTTCCTTAGTATTTGACAGTTTGTAGTTTAATCTTCTGCATAGGTGATGATTCCAACTGTCAAATGCCAAGGAAATCCTGAAAACATTAACTGTTTGTGGCCCTTGAGGATTGGAGTTGCCCACCCCTGCCTTAGAGGGTTGCATCACACACAACCAGGATAAGTCTCCAAACAGCTTCTGTAGTATCCACAAGACGAAGCAATAGTAGAAAAAAAGAGGAAATATGTGGAATCCAACTGTGCTGCTGTACAATCGACCATGTACCTAGGAGATTGGTAAATGCAAGTGGCTTTATTCAATGCGTTTCAAGGTGTATTTCTCATCCTTTCATCAGGACAACCACCAATCAGAAGTGGATGTTTTGATGAAGGGGTGAGGAATATACCTTGAAATGTTCGATTGTACAGCAGCGCAGTTGGATTCCACATATTTCCTCTATATTTCTATGAAAGTCCCCACGCCTTTAATATGTTGAATTTAGCCACATTTAAATAAGCCACCTGAGAGACTACTGCCTTGTATACAGTTCATGTGCACCCTAAAGCTGGTGGCAGTCAACAGACACATCTAACCTCCTCCCCTTGGATTATGGAACACACACTTGGGAGTTTTTAGATTGTTTTCTGACTCACTCTTAGCAGTTGAGATACTTATTATATTTGTACTGTCATCTACCATGTTTTTCCCCAATTCAGAAATGCCATTGTTTCATCTACATAAGGGTGGCTTCATATCCACATTTTTAAATATTTTTTTTTTTTTATATCCGGCGAGATCAGGCGAAAACCGCATCTTGCCGTATATGGTTTTTGCCCATAAATAGGATGAAACCTTAACGGTATGATACCGAATCTGTATGTCAGTTCTGTTACAATACCAGTATGGATTAATTCAGTACCATCCGTTATTGTCCAAATCGATTTGCCTGTTTTGGGTCCATAATGAACACCTGAGTGTTCAGCACAGACCTGAACAGGGACTTTACTGAGAAGTCTGTGGTTAAAGCATTAAAGCCTGTCTCGGTGCTGCTATCACTTCCGGGTCCGTTCTGCACTGCCTGCTGAACAACCGGTCACAGATGCCCAGTCTCTGTGACCGTGTCTGTGATTGGCTGTTGCACCCCAGCTATTGCGTCTGTAATTGGTTGCTGGCACAGTGGGAGGGGTGCAACAGCCAATCACAGTGATTGGCTGTTCAGCAGCCGATACAGGGGCTATTACATGGGGCTAATGAGCCTGACCCGGAAGTGACCGCAATAGGGAGACAGGTGTGTATGTTTAATTGCGGACTTCTCAGTGAAGCTCCTGTTTGGGGTCCACGCCTGATAACACAGATCTTCGGTGCGGACCCTGACCTTTACATGTATGACGTTGCCATACATGCTCAGTAGGCATGTTGGATCCAATTTTACAGGATCAGAAATGGTCCGGTCAGAAGCGTTTATTTACCGAGATTAAGCACTACATGTTCCATTTTTGAGCTCAGTAAAAAAAAAACAGCTGGATCTGGCAGTAATCGGATGCAAACGGAGTGCCCACTGAAAATCAAAGGGCACAAACCGGAGCAGTTTTGCATTCTGGTTTTAAAAAACGAAAGCCGGATTACAAAAACCACATGTGCAAGCGCCCTAAACTGTGCATCCATGGTAATTAGTGAAATGCAAGACTGCATCACAAGTGCTACATGTACACACTAAAGAAAGCAATCTGCTGACTGGATCTCTGAATTACTGTGCTCGGCTCCGACAAGATAGCTGCCTTAGGGCCTTTTCACATCAGCAGTAAGCTCTGATCGCAGCAGTTGAGGTGCAAAGACTGCATCTGCCGCATTTACCGCATAACGGCCGCACTTGTGGTTCACCTGTGGCAAGCCCCATGCAATGTCTATGGGGCTTGCGGTAAGTGTGCGGCAAGTGCGGTTTCGGCACTTGCGGCAGATGCGGCCGCAAATAAACCGCGACTGACCCCGGATTTTTCACGGTCACATCTGCCGCAAGTGCCAAAACCGCAACTATACCGCGCCTGCCGCAAGCCCCGTAGACATTGCATGGAGCTTGCCGCAGGTGAACCGAAAGTGTGACTGTTAGGCGGCAGATGCATTTTTTTTTTTTCATCGCAACTGCCGCGATCAGCGCTTACTGCTGATGGGAAAGGGGCCTTACCCATATTTTCTAGAGAAGAATGCATTTGCAAAATAAAATCTCATAAGGAAAGATGAGCGTTTTCTATTGGAGAAAAGTTGTATATTCTTTATGGTACTTTACCTCTGCTCCTTCAATTGATTTTTTTTTTTCTTATTTATATTTTACAGTATTTCCAAGAAAAACTGATTGATTGTTTTCGGTATCAGATATAAATTTGTCTGGTATTTCTGTAGAAATGCCAATATTACACATAAAGAATGTCAATGTCTTGTTTAATAGATTTTTTTTTTTTTTTTTTTTTTATAAACCTTTAGACTCTCCTCCCCCAGGAAAATAATAGCATTGCTGTTTACACTGAGTTCAGAGATTAGGATTTTAATGGGGCTAGAACATCTGTGCCCAATACAGATTCATTGACCTATTATGCCTAATGGACCTTATTGACTTATAGTAGGGTTCTGTTTGGGTTCTAATATTTTCAGCGCTGATTTTTCTACTCTTTTCTTTAAACATACAGCATCCCTTACACAGTATGGTCTTCCACAACCAAATAATGCTGCTTTTATTGCACACAGTTTCCAGAAACTGTCCTGAATATCAAGCGGTTTCTTGCCTTGTACTTTCTAAGGTTGGTTTCCTCAGAACTCTACCAGCACTATAAGAACTGGGGCTGCTTTCCCCTCACTTCATAACATGCAGTACAACCTGTTATTTGCTAATTGCTTGACTGCTTGGAATAAAACCCCACTCTTGTTATTCCAGCTCCACAGACAGGAGAGCAAGAGCTGAAAGACAAATGCCCAACAAACCTCCTATAATCTGTTTTGGTAGCTGTCCAGCAACAAGAGCTGGATAGAAGCTATACAGATGGGAAACCCCTGATGGCTGACTCTTAGGTGTTTGGTTTTTTTTTTGGGGAGGGAAGGGTTGTTGGGTGGGTGCATTTGTTCAGGGGTGATGGTGTTCTAAAACTAGATATTTAGGGTGGCCAAACAAGCTGATTTCATTACTCATGTATGTACCGTATATACTCGTGTATAAGCCGACCCGTGTATAAGCCGACCCCCCTACTTTTGCCTCCAAAACCTGGGAAAACCTATTGACTCGTGTATAAGCCGAGGGTGGACCCCAGCACAGGTATACAGCCCCCAGCAGTGTGGTATATACAGCAGCAGCCACAGTGGTAGTATACAGCAGCAGCCCCAGTGGTAGTATACAGCAGCAGCCCCAGTGGTAGTATACAGCAGCAGCCCCAGTGGTAGTATACAGCAGCCCCCCCACCCATATCAGTATACAGGGCCCCCCCCCCCCCTTGTGCAGCAATCCTGAAAAGGTAAACATTATCATACTTATCCCTGCCGCTGCCGCCGTCATTGCGCTCCTCCGGCTTCATCCTGCGTCTTCCGGCTTCCTCTGGCGCGCAGACAATGATGTCATTGCCTGCGCCGACCAGAGGAAGCCGGAGGAGCGCGATGACGGCGGCGGGACAGCGGTAGGGATAAGTATGATAATGTTTTCCTTTTCAGGATTGCTGCACAAGGGGGGAGGGCGCCCTGTATACTGATATGAGGGGGGCTGCTGTGTACTGTATACAGTATACAGTGACTCGCGTATTAGCCGAGGGGGGGGGGACTTTTCAGCCCAATTTGTGGGCTGAAAAACTCGGCTTATACACGAGTATATACGGTATGTGGGCCTAGTGATTCTCCCCTGACTGGTGATATTAATGGAGATGAGGGTCGGGCAGGTCAAACCAAAATGCCTGATAATACTTTCCTGACCAACAGAAAAATCTGTTTCAGAGCTTCTCTTCGGTCCTCATTGAAAACCCTTGAAAGTTTGTCCGATCTGAATTTTTATGTGATAGCTGTAAGAGATGGCTGCTGGCCAAACAAACATGGAACAGCTGCAGGCTGATCAGTTCTGGCCAGATTTAGAACATCATCATAGCTGGTTTGTTATTGAGGAGTTTACCGTTTAATATATTTATTTTTACTGTGTTGGCTTCCCATACTTGAAAATAATACAACTGCACTGGTCCTCTGCCACTTCCATACCAACTCCCCGCTGAGGCCCCCTGTCTCTGTGACAATGTCACGATAACCTCATGTTACCACTGCAGCCAATCACTGGACTCTGGTGCCTTCTACATCTGTACATCACTGAGCTTATAGATTGGGTGCAGTGGTTTAATGATGTTAATGTGAGCTCACCGCAGCAGCCATATCAACAAAGACCAGAGGCTGCAGCGGAGATCTGGCACAGTGGTGGGTGGTAGTGGGAGAATACAGCAGGCTTTTTTTTTTTTTTTTTCAGGAAATCAATAGAATAACAGGAAAACCCTTTGAAATCTATAAATTTAATGTGCTATCATATAGTAGGAAGTGAACTACAATATGCGAAACAACCTTCATTTTATAGCTGGAAGGAAAAAAACAAAACCAGAGAAAGCTATTTCTTGGAGTGTTCTCGTCTTAATCTACAGCCATTTTTGGCATATGTGTCTTTGTCTTACTGGACACAGAACTATTACAAGGACCGGGGTCCCTTCTCATCGCTGCTATATTATGTGAAATGCCATGAAAGTCCTTTGCATTGACAATGGCCCTAATATTAGGGGGTCCCACTTAAGATAGAGGTGGGACCCACATATATTAAACGTTTATTGCGTATCCCCTAGGTATACCATCAATGTCGGATCTAAGAATTACCAGAATTACCCTTAATGCAGCATGTCACATTGTGCAACAGGCGGGATCAACTCAATTATATTTATTGTATGAGACCTGAAGACGTTTCTTCAATGATGAAAATACTTTCTAACAGCTCTCTGACTTTTAGGATATGCTCATGTTGTCTATTTATCTGGTGTATTGCACTCAAAAAAACAGTGTAAGGGTGCTTTCACACAGCGTTTTTCTGGGATCCGTGGCTGTCCGTTGTAAAACGGACAGCCACGGATCCGATTTGGCCCCCATGTTAGTCTATGGGCACAGATCGAATCGGATTAGCCCTTAGTGGCATCCGATTTTTGTTGGATCCGATTTTTAGCTGTGCCCAAAATCGCAGACTGCTGCGATTTTGGACACAGCAGGTCAAATCGGACCAAATTGGATCCAACCTGATCCGCGCTAAATAACATGTGGCCTATGGAGCTCGGGTCCGAGGAAACAGCTGATCATTCCTCGGACCCGATTTTAGTATACTGAGCATGCTCAGTACACTAAAATGGCCCTGTGCCATCTAATATCACTTCTGCAATGTATATTCATACATTGCAGAAGTGACATCCAGTGAAAAGAAAGGGTTGAAAATAAAAAAAAACTTTATTCTCACCTGTCCCGCGATCCAACGATGCCTCCAGCACTCGATGCTTCTAGGACCTGGCGTGACGTCACAGTCACATGACCGGTTACACATCACACCAGGTCCTATGGATCAGAAGAAGACAGCTGGAAGCGTCACGGTAGTGGTGGATAGGTGAGAATAAAGATTTTTTTTTTTATTTTGAAAAGGGGGACAAAGGAGAGGACAAAGGAGGGGGCGAAAGAGGGAGCAGAGAGAGGAAGGGAGAAAGGTGACAAGAGGGAGAGAGGAGGGGGACGAGGTGACAGGAGGAGCAGGGAGAGGAGGTGAGAGGATCCAAACTGATGCTGCAAAATACCGGAATCGGATGCCTATTTGGCATCCGATTGCAGGCATCAGTTTGAATCTGTTGCTGTCCGAGGGGTCCTGCAAAAAGTCAGATCCCCTCGGACAGCACAAAAACGCTGTGTGAAAGCAGCCTAAGATCCTGCCAATTGCTTACATTCTTCATATTGTGTGTTTTTTTTTTTTTTGTCAATAAATAAATTTATTAAAGTGTTCAGGATTTATTTGCTGCTTCTAAATTTTTCAGGCCTTCAAAACTGGCAAGCAATTTAAAAAAAAGTGCCATCTACATGTCTACATCCTTCTGCTACAAACATGCTCCATATTGAATAATAAAAGTCAACGAGAAGACTATCCTGCCATTAGTGTTTTTGCCCCCAAAAAACAGGTTCCCCCATTTCTCAATAGATTTAGTAAACAGTCCAAAAGAGAGCAAAAAAGATAAGAAAAAAATCACTGGCAAAAAGTCAAGCACAACTGATTGGAAAAAAGTTTGTTTTTAGTATTTCAGTGTGTGATCCTGCTGGCTCCCTCGGCTTTGAATCCAGCTTACTGACCTACCGTAGTTGTGTGGATTTTACGTATACCGTACAGGTTTGTTTTTCTTTCCTCTTTTGGTGCTTAGGATATTGAAGGCAATAAGTTACCGTATATACTCGCGTATAAGCCGAGTTTTTCAGCCCAAAAATTGGGCTGAAAAGTACCCCCCTCGGCTTATACGCGAGTCAGTGCTGTATACCGATGTATACATCGGTACATACCGATGTATACATCGGTATACAGCAGCCCCGCATCCCCAGTAATGCAGGGCCCCCCCAGGGTCTCTCCGGTCACCTGTAAAGCAAGCTATACTTATCAGTGTCCCGCTCGCACCCGCCGCTGCCGACATCCACGATCCTCCATCTTCATGCGACTCCTCTTCCTGTTTCTGTGCGCGTCGCCGGCAATGACGTCATTCCCGGCGACGCGCACAGGAAACAGGAAGAGGAGTCGCATGAAGATGGAGGATCGCGGATGTCGGCAGCGGCGGGTGCGAGCGGGACACTGATAAGTATAGCTTGCTTTACAGGTGACCGGAGAGACGCTGGGGGGGGCCTGCATTACTGGGGCTGCCTGTATACTACCGCTGGGGCTGCTATATACCTCTGGGGCACTGTATACTACCACTGGGGCTGCTATATACCTCTGGGGCACTGTATACTACCACTGGGGCTGCTATATACCTCTGGGGCCCTGTATACTACCACTGGGGCTGCTATATACCTCTGGGGCACTGTATACTACCACTGGGGCTGCTATATACCTCTGGGGCCTGTATACTACCACTGGGGCTGCTATATACCTCTGGGGCACTGTATACTACCACTGGGGCTGCTATATACCTCTGGGGCACTGTATACTACCACTGGGGCTGCTATATACCTCTGGGGCCCTGTATACTACCACTGGGGCTGCTATATACCTCTGGGGCACTGTATACTACCACTGGGGCTGCTATATACCTCTGGGGCCCTGTATACTACCACTGGGGCTGCTATATACCTCTGGGGCACTGTATACTACCACTGGGGCTGCTATATACCTCTGGGGCCCTGTATACTACCACTGGGGCTGCTATATACCTCTGGGGCCCTGTATACTACCGCTGGGGCTGCTATATACCTCTGGGGCCCTGTATACTACCACTGGGGCTGCTATATACCTCTGGGGCCCTGTATACTACCACTGGGGCTGCTATATACCTCTGGGGCCCTGTATACTACCACTGGGGCTGCTATATACCTCTGGGGCCCTGTATACTACCGCTGGGGCTGCTATATACCTCTGGGGCCCTGTATACTACCACTGGGGCTGCTATATACCTCTGGGGCCCTGTATACTACCACTGGGGCTGTATATACTACCACTGGGGCTGTATATACTACTGGGGCTGCGTGTATACTACCACTGGGGCTGCTGTATCTACCTCTGGGACTGGTGTATACCACACTGCTGGGGCTGTATACTTGTGCTAGGGTCCACCCTCGGCTTATACACGAGTCAATAGATTTTCCCAGGTTTTGGGGGCAAAAGTAGGGGGGTCGGCTTATACACGGGTCGGCTTATACACGAGTATATACGGTATTTGAAACGTGCATTTTTTTTTTTTTTACCATCCCTGATGCTTATAATGGCTGATGTTGTGCAAGCTTGATACCAAAAATTTCTATTTTACATTCTTTATTACCAGTTGCTTGCGCTGAGAGATTCCCATATACTTGGGTCTTCTTTTCATCAGGACATCTTTGTTTTGAAGGTGCTTCTGTCTTGCCATCTTGTGTTTTCTTTGCTGTTAATGACCCTCTTGCGTAAGGCTTCCTGTTCCTTGTTACTTCTGGAAAGTTGTAGTAATTTGATCATCTAGAAGATTATGTTCTGGGAAAAATGCTGATCTTTATCTCAGAAAAAGTCAATGAGCAAAATACCCAGAACTTCCATGACTTTGTTATACACATTTAGATTCTGATTCTAAAATGAATGTGTAAGGATGTGGATATTTAGACATTCATTATATCTACTCTTCTGCCTTAAAGTATCGTTACACGCTTCAATGTTGAAACTATATCACTAACAATCTCATGGGAGCACGGTCGTTAGGACATCTTTTTGATATCGTTGGTGAGATGTCACACATCTATAAATCGTAGACGACGCACCAACGATGTAGTCAGCAGCTATCGTTCGCACAACCCAGCTAACGATAGTTGTTCACTGATGTGAATGGGTAAAGTCGTGAATGACATCGTTATCACGGTGTCACACAGAACGATGCTGCAGGTTGGCTGATCGTGGATCATTTGATTTCAGAACATGTTCTCAAATCTGCGATCAACGATCCAACGATTTATCGTAGTCTTATCTCGGTGTCACATAAAACGATGTCGTTTCAACGACTCCAAACCTGTGACGTTTAAGCGATAGCGTTCTCGATATCGTACCGTGTAACGGTACCCTTAGGGCCCCATTCACGAAACGTATTTTGCCTGTCCGTGTAGATCCTTCCATTTGACGGATCCGACTGATCGGCACGGATCTGTGCAAATGGAAGGCACTTATGCTCCTAGATCTTTGTTTTTGATGGATATGGGAAACAGTCCCTTTTTTTTTTTCCCGGATCCATCTCCTTAGACCCCCTTGTTATGTGCCGCGGATTGCGACGTATTAGGTTTTGTCAGATGCACCCAAAATCAGAGCAGTCTCTGATTTTGGGTACAGGGAAAAACATGACACAAACGGAACCCTGACAGAATTGACAAACGGATGGGCATATAGACCAGTCCATGCCCATAGAGATACATGGGAGGCCAAAACAGATCCCTGTCTATCCATTTCAAAACAGATATATACAGAGCCCCAAAAACATGGGGTGAAGCCATCCTTACTGGTCTGTATACATCTGTGCTAGCAATCAAAGCTACACCACCACTCATTCAGACATCAGCGATTTTTATTTTTTTTAAATTTTATCACAAAAAGAAAAGCTCAAACTTCATTAGTGTTTCTTATCAGAGTGTGGTCAGTTTGTTGTTTTCAACCATCAGTTTTTCCTCGAATACTTGAGAAACCTCCATCAGTTCATTTCTTGCGCTGCCTTTTTGTCCTCTCATGGACCCATAGATTGCATTACTTCGTTTGATCTGAGACTTGAATCACAATCATGCATGTCTCCGTGGTCTTGACATGTGAGCAGCCACATAGACTGATAGAATTTGTACCTATCTGTAAAAAAACAGAACTTGTAGATGAAAAACTGACCTCTAAATGAGCCCGAAAGAAATGTGGACCAGTAGCTCATTGCAAACAATACAAAGGTAGCAACAATCTTATCTAGATTTGCTTTCAAAGGCAATTTTATAACGAGGAAATACCAATGGAGTAAAAAAATGTGAAGCTCCACTGTGATGATTCACGCTGAGCCGATAGTAACCAAATCTTACTATTGTGGCACCAACTGCGTAAATGAAGACCAGTGAGATGAAGGCATTTGGCCTTATTTGGTCAGCGAAAATGTCAGATTTATGCTTTGTATAATGCAATAATTGTACGTGTTAGTATGAAAATTAGAAGCATTTTAATGTGGACTATGGTAGAAGATAGACAGATGGAGGGATGGATCTCTACCGAATAGCTGACAAAATTACCGTACTGTAGAATGGTTCACTTTCAGGTGAATCAATAGCTTTATTAAACAGGGCTGTGGAGTTGGAGTCTGAGCCCATTTTGGTGGAGTTGTTCAAAAATGGACCGACTCCTAAGATATATAATACATTGGGTACAGTAGTTCAATGCAGAATGTGCTGAATATTATTGTGAATTATTTTTATGTTCTATCTAAATATCTTTATTATTGTATCATAATTATAATGAAAGCCTGATGTTCACATTGTACTACAATAAATCTATCACTTAAACATGAGCCAAGTATGAAGGTGTCAGAGTTGAAGTCGGAGTCCGGGAAATTCAGGAGTCTAAGTTGGTGGCTTAACGTACCGACGCCACAGCCCTGTAAAGGTTGCTATTCATTTCCAAATTTCTCAGTGTGGTTTGTTTTTTTTTTTTGTTTTTTTGGGAGTTTAATCTTACTCCAGGTTTTTGCTATGTAATCTGACAGCAGCATGATGAATGGACGGATACCCTGATTGGAGTGTTACCGGAGCAGTCATGATGGAAGTTTTCTCAGCTGCAGATCTAGCAGAGCTCTGTTCCCCTGATCATCAATGTCTGTTCCTCATGTGCTGTACATTGCAGCAGCTTGGATATCCATGAAAATTATACTTGTGTCAAATAGCGCCGTTAGTATGATGTGTGTGTGATCCCAGACTAACTGTGAAAATAGTGCATGTTCCAGCTTTCATGGCTCAGAGATCCATTCTGACAAATTTAAAAAATCTTTTAAAGTGGCCAATAGTACCGTATTCAAACGGCAACACACAGCCCAGTTATGGTACCTTTACACGCCGCTACAGAAGGTTAGAAACAACCGGGTGTCTCACGTGCACGAGCACGTTCCAACGGTTGCAAACAATATCCGATACCGCCTTTACACGTCGCTACAAAGTGCTCTACAGAAGGTTTAATCTATGTCTGCAGGCACCGCCGGGTGCCGCAGGTTACCTTCTGTAGAGCACCTTCCCTCATTTACACGCCACTACAGACGGTAATATGGGAGGACCTGGTGCAGCAGGGACAACACATAGGCGTGCCAGAGTTGTGGATTACGAGACGCTCGTACAATGATTGGACAATGCAATAGCATCATGATTTGCCAGCCAGCGCAGGAAGGCTGGCTAATACATGATGCTATTGCAATTGTGTAGTGTGACTGGTCAGCTCCTTAAATATGCCGCCCTATGCAGCGACAACCAGTCATAACGCAGGAGCTTCCACTAATGATCGCTGAAGGGGGGCGGTTTCCCGGAGGCTGTGTCACGCCCCAGGGAGTTAACTAGGTGACGGAAAAACCTTCTTGTACCTCATTTAGACGCCGCTACCATCTGGTTGAAACCAACCTGTTTTAGAGCACTGCTCTGAAACAGGTGTCGACAGTGACGGGTGGCAACAAGCTAGTTTACACGCCACTACTTCGGGTTGTTTTGACGGTGCAAGATACAATTGTCTCCGACACCCGGTTGTTTCCAACCTTCGGTAGCGGCGTGTAAAGGTACCATTAGTGACACATTGCTGGAATTGGGTTTTCAGTCCCTACAACATGCTGCTCTCAGATTACATCGCAAAAACCTGGTCACAGAATCCCATAAGTTATTAAATGTTTGTAAGAAAATATTCTTTTTTTTTCTTCTTTTTTTTTTTTTAAACTGATATTTCGTATACCACAATAAAGAAAACTCATTAGTTTTTTTTTTTTTTTTTTTTTTTTTTTGGTTGGAGGGAGACGCACACTTTACATGCTGATGCTGTTACATGCAGGGCTGTGGAGTCAGGAAGCCAAACCACCGACACCTTTATTTCCCTGACTCTGTCTCCCTCATACATGGCTCATGTTTAAAGGGAACCTGTCAGCTAAGTTATGCCCCCAAACCTATCACTACCTGTCCCTACAGCTTCCTAGTACATCCCTAATCATCCCTGTCTGAGCTAATAGTGTACTGAATCACTGAGAAATCGCTGCAGCGTCATACCAGGTGAGCCCACAGATTTCAAACTCTGAGAACACACATGGAAATGAGGTTATCACACTCACTGAGACATAACCACAGAGCGAGGGGGGGGGGGAAATGGAGGCTGAGAAGAAAGCATGCCCAGAGTGTCTGCATGAAGGAAGACACCAATCTAAAAAAATAATGTTTTGTGTGACATAAGTCTCTGGTTTAAGGGTATAAAAATGTAAAGTTTGAAAATTGCAAAAGTTTAAAAAATTTTCACTGAATTCATGAGTTGTCTTTTTACCCCCACAAATAAATAAATAAAAATGTAGTCTTAATATGAACACTAACATGAAGTCCAAAATGTCCCGAAAAACATTCTGAAACTCACTGGTATCCGTTGAAGCGTTCGAGGTATTACCTCATAAAGTGACACTGGTCACAATTGCAAAAAATGGTCTGATCATTAGGATCCAAACAGGCTAGTAGTGAAGGGGTTAAATTAGTTCAGTGAATAAGGTCTTTGTGATAGAGATACTATATACTATATTCAAACTCAATAACTAGTGTTAGGTTTTATTACCGTATATTTCTGATATACAGTATGTCCTTGATGAAATACATTGTTTGTGTGATGTGTGTGATCCTAGCATAACTGTGAAAATATTTTTCCAGTTTTCATGACTCCGTGAACCATTAAGGCAAATTTATAAAGTCTTGTGAAGTTACCAATAGAGATCACTGCTATAGCACTTTTGTATTATTTCCACCCTCCCCTAAATGTTTGTAACATGACGGACTTTGATACCGACCAAAGTCTATGGGCGTGTCTGTAGCAATGAGAGATGAATCTTTTTACTGTGAATATAAGCATCCCTGCTATGTTCTAAAAGTCTGTCTTACAGAAAATATATATACCGTATATTTTTTTTATTTCTTTCCAGGAAATAAGGTTTAATTCACCTGTGTTGTCTAATAAGATAGCGAAGAATCCAGAAAATAAGAATCGGAATAGATACAGAGATGTTAATCCTTGTAAGTACAGTACTTTTGTGTTTACTAACCTTTTTTTCTTTTTCTTTTAATCCCTCACCCCCCCCCCCCTCCTTGTTTTCTTGATTTTTTTTTTTTTTGTATCAAGAAAAACTGGCTGTGATATACAGCGCAACCCTTATTGCATTTAAAGGGAATCTGTCAGATCAAAAATCCATATGTAACTGCTATCATTTTGTAATTCCTCTGGTGAAGCTCTTTACTATTCATGTATTTCTTTTAATTATACTTGCCCTCTATCCTCTGTACACTGCAAAAAAAAGATTAATTCCATCTGTCAATCATAGTGAGTGATCGCTTACTTCTCTGCTGCCTACTCCCAAGGGAATGAATATTCATGTAGTGACATCACTGCACTGCCCTCCTCTGCAAGCATACAAGCTAAGTTCAGTGGAAATCACTCTCATGGGAGGCTCCGTATCCTCCTGTTTGTGCTGATCTCTCGAGTGGATCCTGTATTGCTGCAGAGGAGGAGGAGGATGTGTGCTCTGAACAGAAGCAGATGGAGCAGATGCAGCTCTGACATCTTCATTTCTCTCCAGCATTAAGCAATGTATCTGAGGCATATGTGGAATGTGTGCGTGCTGTGTGAGGGTGGCTTGACACCACGGTTTTTTTGATCCAGGGCTGTCCGGTGTCTATGGGGCCGGATGGCAGCTCTCTGCCATCCGGTTTCATCACTTCGGGACAATCCGGGGGAATACGGATTATTCTCTCCGGACACAAAAATGATGCTTGCATCGTTTTTTTGTCCGGGGAGAAAAATCTCCCCAATTTGCTGGATCCCGGATTCGACCGGATTCTCCCGGAGCCGGGGTAATCCGGCGCTCCCTAACATGGGAGCCTATGGGGCCAGATTGCCCCGGAACGGGAGGATCTGGGAACCGGACACTGGCGGCTGCAGCCGCTGTTGTTTCAGGACCGCGGCTAGCTCCATGCTAGCCGCGGTCTTGAAAAATCAGCAGCTACGGCTGCAATTAACAGCATTCGGCTGCACACAGGACCGGAGGGCACATTTGGCCCTCCGGTTCTGTGTGCTGATCCGGTCCGGGGCTGTCTGGTTTACACCAGACAGCCCCGGACCGGACTGCGCCGTGGTGTGAAGCCAGGCTGAGATTTTCAGTTAAACAAAGAAGAAAAAAAACCCTGCAGATTTTTTTTTAACTATTGTATCCAGTCTCTATGTGGATTCTGCAGCAGCTGTTTGATACTTTATTCATTGGTTGTGTGTCACACAACCACATAAGGTGAGCGAGCTACTCTGTTTTCACCTGATCTCATTACTTGGATAAGACCCTATTATGCTTTATTATATCCACAGCTTTGGCTTGGGGGAGGGAAGGAATACCAGCTTGGGTAGTCGTGAATGTCATTAACATTTACATACTGTTGACTATTTGGCATTGGAAGTAATGGACCGGAGTAATGCAGCCAGCTGCCTACAGGGTGTGAAGATACTTATAGCAAGAAAACTACAGAGGGTACAGTTTTAAAAGGGCAGCCCATGTACTATTCAAGGGTACTATTAGTATCATACTGAAAGAGTCCCTTTAAAGAGAACCTGTCAGTATGAGTTTGAAGTGTAAATTCAATACATGGCTGTAGTGATGTTGTAATATTGATTGAATTGAAGCTTTTGATAAAGAAATCTGTTTTGTTATTGTTCGTTAACCAACATTTGTAGTTTTCTGCTAATTAGATCTTCGCTCACAGGAACTGTACACTGGATCATCTTCTCCCTGTCTGTGACTCCCTATCTCCTCTGCCGACTTCCAGTCTATGAATGATAGGTCACTGCTGAGATTTCAAGCAGAGCAGTGAGCAGTAGGAGGTGTCAGGGAATCACAGGCAGGGAGGAGAAGACCCAGTGCACACTCTGGCCTCGATACACCGAAATCTGATTAGCAGAAAATTTTAATTGCGGATTAATGAAAAACAAAGCATATTTCTTCACCAAAGGTACCAATTTAATCAGTATTACAGCCCCATTACATCCATATATATATTTTACAATTCAAAATAGTGTTCGGGATCTTATTGTGGCCAGAGCAAGTGCCTATTCTAGAAGTTTAACGCTTTAGATGATGCGATCAATAGCAGTCACAACATCTGAAGAGTTTGATAGGACAAAGGGGAGCTTTCTCTTTCTATTACCACCCTTAGGATACGTGCCGACATCGAATGTGTGCTCCAGATTTTTTACTTCCAAAATCGGCACCATATTTCAAAGATCCACACAAATAAGATGATGGTTAGTGATGAGCAAGTGTAATCGTTACTTTTCTCTACTCGCTCGGATATTATTGTATTCACAATACTCGTTACTCTAAGTATCGCTGGTGTTCGTGAGTGATGTGTCCATACTGAACAATCTGACACAAATTGACAGCTCCCTTCAGTACACAAAGTGAGTCAGCACCCCCAGTGAGAGCAGATTGGGTGTTGGGGTGTCTCTGGGGGGCGCACAGCAAGGTGTTTGATGCAGTGAAAATGCAAAAAAGCCTACCCTCCCAACCTGTCATGGAAATACTCATTTTATGGCCGTATGTGTGTGGGCGGATCGTATTGCTAATTAAATAACATTGGACTCGCTACTCCTACACGAGTATTACAAAGTACTCGTTACGAGTTTAGCGAGTGTGAATGTTTCACTGCTCACTCATAAATTATTTTAAAAAAAAGAAAAAAAAAAAAGACTTGGGACTTCGCTCTATTATTGGTTTCCAGCCAAGTAAAACTAGTCAGCTGAGGGCTGGAATTTTCAGTGCGGGGTGGCCCAAGCGTTCTGGGCCCCTCACTAAGCAAATTGCTGCCTGCAGCCACCCCAGAAAATGGTGCTTTCTTAGAAGTGCCATTTTCTGAAGCTTTACCAGGCTTGCTTATATTTTTGATTACCAGCCAGGTAAAACTAGGCACCTGGGGATGGGTGGCAGCCAGTTCCTGCCTGCTGCACCTGGGCTGGTGACCAAAAATATAGCAGAGCATCATGTCATCAGTGTAAAATATGCACAAAATTCACGCTAAATACACAGCAAATACTCACTGTGTGAACAGCGCTGTGTATTTTGGAGCTGACCTTGAGCTCTACGGGTGAACATTGTGGCAAAATACACTGAAAGAATTAACATGCTACAAATTTTTCATCAAAAAATTTGCGCCACTTCCTTCTCGGAAAAATCTGCAACATTGGCACAACACTTCTAATTCATGATACACTTTGCAGGGAAAGTGCTGTATTGCAGACTTGCCAAAAATACGCTGAAGAAATGTGGGAAAATCACGGCCAAAAATGCTGGGAAATCCGCAGCATTGGCAAATAACCTTAGGGTATGTTCACACATTGCTTTTTTACTGTGGTTTTCTTGCATGGTTTTTTCATGAGTTTCATGAGTTTCATGCAACTTTAAAGTTGCTTTCTATTGGACCAGTAAAAGGTAAAAATTTCTGAAATCTCATAGGTGCGTACACACACACACACTTTTTTTTTCCATGACTGAAATGGCAAACTGCTGCGTTTTTGAAAGGAGCAGCATGTCAATTCTTTCAGCATTTTTGCTGCTTTTTTAACTATTGAAAATGAGAGCAAAAACAACTGCTTTTCTCCATTTATTGAAGGGTTCAAGGTGAGGCTGCGTGTGTAGCATTCACATTGATTGTAACTAATGTTTTGGGACACTTGAAAGAAAGGTATGATGATTTAGTGGAAAATCCAACATATAAGCATTTTGGCTGTAACTTGTCCTTATAGAGTCATTTACAGTCACATGTAGACTTTATTTTACCAAACTGTGGAGCAGTGAGAATTGAGCATGGTGAAAAATTTCACCAACAATTGTGGCTATGGAGAAAAGATATATCAAGGAAAATGGAGTCCATCATTGCTTGTATATTACTGTGGGACAATTGTAAGAGATGATGTGTACAAGATACACACAAGAGTTGTCGCTGAATAGGGACCAAATTTTGTAGTGCAATTTCTGTAACGGATTATGACTTGCAATAGGGTTTATATATGTTTTGGTTATTTATTTAGCGGAACCTTGGCAACAATTCAAATATCAGAAAACTGGCAGAACAATATATTCTGCATCTTTGTATAGTGGAACCTTGATTTAAGAGCATAATCCGTTACGGAAATGTGCTTGTAAATCAAATCACTTGTATAGCAAAGCAAATTTTCCCATAAGAAATAATTGAAACAGACTATTCATTCCACAACCTGAAAATATCTACTGTATTTATGTACGTGCACATACAGAACTGTAAAATTATTACAGTAATACAAACTACTGTACAGTAAAACATAATCATGTCCTTGCAGCCCCCATCGTCCCCATGCAGCTCCCAATATCCCCGTTAAAACACACACACACACACACACACACACACACTCTCACTGATCCACCGCCGCGTCGCAGTATTCTGGGCTGCGGGTGCCGCACAGAGCTCTCTGAGGCCGGGTTCACACCACGGCACAATCCGATCCGGACAGCCCTGCACCAGATTTCGGCCCCATAGTATGCTATGGGGCCAGATGGCAGCTATCTGCCATCCGGTTTCCATCTGTCCGGGAGGATCTGGGTGTATTCGGGTTCTCTCCCGGACCCAAAAATGCTGCTTGCAGCATTTTTGTGTCCGGGGAGAAAAATCTCCCCAAACTGGATTCTCCTGGATCCTCGGCAATCTGGCACTCCCTAACATGGGAGTCTATGGGGCTGGATTGCCCTGATCCGGGAGGATCCGAGAACCGGACGCTGAAGTTCATCGTGAGCTTCAGCACCATTTCGCAGGGGACAGCTGAGCTCTGCTGCATCCGGCTACAAGCAGGACTGGAGGGCATATTAGCCCTCTGGTTCTGTTTACAAATCCGGTCCGGGGCTGTCAGGTTCACCCCTGACAGCCCCGGATCAGATTGTGCTGTGGTGTGAACCCGGCCTCAGCCACCTTACATGTAAGATGAGTCACCGGCCAATCAGACGCGAGCAGCTGCAGCTGACGTCTGATTGCCCATCGGCTCCTGTACTTGTATGGTGGCTGAAAGAGCTCCGAGTAGGCGGACACCGGTGCTCTGAGCTCTCTGCTGCTGGCGACTCCCGTGCTTGTACAGCGGCTGAGAGAGCTCCGAAAGCGGTGGACAGTGGCGTTCTGTATGCGCACTGCCGGCCGGCCAGATGTTCGTAATCCAAATCATTGCTCGTTAAACAAGTTACAATTTTTCAGAAATGGCAGCTAGTCTTTCAAATTGCTTGCAAATAAAGTTACTTGCAAATCAAGGTACCACTGAATTTGCAATAATAATGTTTCAAAGTACTGTAACTTCTATGCATTAATTATATGTAATAGAAATTGGAAAACCCTTAATCATAGATACAAGAACCAACTAAAACTCTAATCAGATTTAAATTCAGGAGGTCAAAATCATTAGGAAATGACTTGTTTCATAACTCCTTATCCTGATCGTTTTTGAAAAATTGTAGAACAGTGTAATGAATATGGGCTTAAAGTGCAAACTCTTCTATTTAACTTGAGTGTATTCACATTTAATTCAAGTATTAAGAAATTGAAGCTCTTCAAAATGTAGCTACCCCTTTTTCAAGGGACCAAACATAATTGGACAGTTATCTCAAAAGCTTTTTAATAAGCTACATCCTTTGATAGGGCGTTGATTCAGGGAATTAGTCTGATTGCCATATCTGGAATCAGGAAGGAATGTTTTGCCCCAATGTGGAGCTAGTGTTGCCACATTGTTTTTTTTTTTTTGCCTTCCTCTGGATCAACATGTTAGGCTATGGGTTGAACTAGATGGACTTAAAGTCTTCCTTCAACCTTAAAAACTATGTTACTATGTTACATGGACTTTTCACTTATTAATCCATTATCAGTTAAAGGGAACCTGACCCCTCCAAATCACCCCCAACCCTATTAATACCTGTCCCTGCACCCTAACATATCAGTATTAGTGCTCCTTTTCTATAAAAAAAAAAGCGCTCTAACATTGAAATAATCAACAATATACACTTACAAATCTGAGACTTCTTGTCCCTGAATAAGTCTCATGGGGCGTCCCCTGTGAGACTCTTAAGCCCTCCCTAGGTGCTCATTTTCACGCCTCGAATGATACACCCTCTCTCTGTCTGTGCTGCTGTGATGTGCAGCTGAAGGCAGGACTAATGATTTGCATTCTGTGAGTGATAAGAGAGGGGGAGGGCAATGCCTGCACAAGCAGAGCACACAGACAGAGAGAGGGTGGATCCTGGAGCCTGCAAAACAATACACCCTAGGGGCTAAAGAATATAGCCCCTGCTAATTATAATCACTAATGAGTAAGTATTAAAACGGTTTTATGCACTTTCACAGGATGATTTTAGGAGACAAAAGAAGTGTGAGATTAGTGATGAGATGATGCAGGGACATGTTTAGTAGCTTAGGAGGCATTTTGGAGTTGACAGGATCCCTTTAAAGTGAACCTGTCACCAGCTAAAGCCTCCCAGGCTATCACTACCTTTCCCTGCATCTTCCTATACTACTCTAACTATCCATTTCTGTCCTAAATCTGACCTGTGACTGTGTAAAAAAAAAAAAAAAAAAAAAAAAAAAGGGGGGGGGGGTTTGCAACCCCCCTTACTATTTTAATGATTGGGGGGGCTACCGTTGCTAGCCCCCTGGGTGTCCTCTGTATGTCCCCCTTCACAGCCTCCTTTCTTGTGTATCATGCCCCGATGGGCGTGATGTTGACTTCCCAATGCGCGCTCCCCCTGCCTGGCTCGTCCGTCTGCAGAGTTCCGGGTATGACACCGAACACGTCATTTCCGGGACTCCGTAGGCCAACTTCAGGCTGAACAGTGTGCATCACTTTGGGGATGCACATATGGCAGCTCATCACCGTTTCACCATTGAAGCGTGTAACGGTAACTTTAGTCGCATTTTCAAATACTAGGTCCTTGAGCACCGAACATATGACTCGCAGGTCCTGCAGCCTCCCGATATGGGGACATCGCTGGAGATCACCGTGGGATCGTGGGAGGGGGAATAATTGGCACAGCAGAAAGCGTACAACAAATTGAAATGCTCATTCTTTGTGAGGACCCATTCTTGAGCCCTAGAATGGAACCTCACAAAGCGTCCCGTCTGAATACAAAACTGTGAAATGCATTGACTTCGCTGGGACAGCCAACGTCCTGCATTTCACTACAAATAGCGGGTCCGCCAAAAATGCAGCACTAGCGCACCATGTGAATGTAGCCTTATGCATGCTGGACTGTTTTAGAGATTCAGGTGGGATAGCTGTGACCTAAATGAAGTACTAAATGAATTAGTGACTGACTGTGCACGGCTACTTGTTTAGTGCCAAGGTTGGGATTTGCTGTGGAAATGTTTCAGAGCTGTATCACATCCTATTCTTCTTTCTAAATATGTGGTCATAATGACTCTGATTAAGTTTCTGCATACTTTTGGTCTTTTGGAATTGAATTTAAAAAATAATTACTCATTCTTTGATTTTAGCATACAAGGACATAATACAGAAATTTTGAGAAATTCTTTTTGCTGTGGGCAAACAGAGTTGCTTCATTTCTATATCATTCATTTACTGAAAGGAGGGCAGTGATAGATCCTTTTTACATTCTCACGTTTGTAATTGAGCTTTGTTGGTGACATAGGAGAAGAATGCTAGTGTGCACAAATGCCTGAATATATGTAAATGATTAGTATAGGAAATGCTTTAAACTCCGTCCTTGACGTATTTGTTTAGCGAGTCAATTTTATTTATCAAGTGACTGCTTATACAGCGCTTACTGTAAACCCTCGGAAAACAGCTGATTAATGAATCATAAGTGTCTCTTGGATATTCCAGTAAGACATGAATCTGTGTTTGTTCCCTAAGTCGATAAAAGGCCTAGCCAAATCAAGTCACGCAGAAACCATGGAGCCATCACCACAATACTGTGCAGCACAGTGACAGTTTTTCTTTTGGCTGCCTTTTGTGCAATTACGGTCAGTGCAAGTTTTTACTTTTTTTGTGCATAAAAAACCAGTTGCCTAGTAAAGGTACTTTTTCATGGGGTGATTTCTTACGGGTAATTGATCATAATGACATATCATTTTGTATACTTGTTGAGTCTTGTCTATCTCGAAGCAAAATTGAATTCCGTAGAACAGATATTTATCCAGCATGTTCAGTCTTGTCCAGAATATCACATTAAACTACTGTCTCCTGCTGCTTTTTTTATAATTGTTTCTTTTTTTTGAACCATCATTTTTATTGATATTT
This sequence comes from Allobates femoralis, assembly GCA_033576535.1. Classification (NCBI taxonomy): domain Eukaryota; kingdom Metazoa; phylum Chordata; class Amphibia; order Anura; family Aromobatidae; genus Allobates; species Allobates femoralis. Next base: position 172,293,188 of record JARQOC010000005.1, on the reverse strand, counting down.
TGTCAAAAATTAACATACAAAAAGAAAAGAAGACAAATAAATTTGTAAATAAGCGATGATGCATAATATTACCATGAGGTATAAATGAAACAGAAGGAACGTGTAATAGCTAAATAAAATATAACCTCCTTATACAGTTAAATTTTCCACCCGTTTGAACACCCATGTCCTAACAAACGGAAATTTTCTATCATCACAGTTCTAATATAAAAAACATAATATAACAAAAAAGAACTAAAAGAATTTAAACCCTCCCCCCTCGTCCCCTTTCACACTACCTTTTTTCTATCGTTAGATATCTTAATCAGTCAGCCTGTTTCTCCATTATCTCCTCTAGAAATTACCTCTAGTCGTCCTAACGTGCCTCCCAATTCTTTAAAGCATACCATTCCCTATTCACATAGGGTGACATGAATAACTCGATCTCGGAATCAGAGAAATTTCTCTCTATATACGATCTCCATTTGAGAAAGAATTTTTTGGTCATCTTACTTGGGTTTTTAAGCGTCTCCCTGGATTCTAATGTCAAAAACTTCTTGAGGGTGTCTCTAACCAATTCAAGTCTCGGCGTAAAATCATCAAGCCAATGTTGGAGTAACAGTTTTTTTGCAATTAACGCTATTGTATGTAATAGGATATGAGGCGGTCCCATTCCCCCAGCTTCACCGGAACAATGAAACAGCCACATCATCGGGTCCATTTTACGTTCAGCAGGATAAAGGCCTTTAGCCAGACCCCCCACTCTAATCCAGAATCGTTGAGTCTCTGGACAAGAGCACATCCCATGCTCCAGATCTGTCATCTGTTATTTACATTTGGGGCAGTGAACCCATCTGCCTTGATTAGTCGGGGAGGGTGGAATATTGAAACCCCGAATAATACCGTGCATGAGTCTATACTGCGTGTCCCTCCATTTTTCGTTAATGATGAACTTTCTAACCGTCACCCATCCGTCTAAAAGTTTTTGGGTTAAGTCAGGATCCTTGTAGTGTTTCTTCCAATTAGAAAATAGTTTGTGCACTGGAGCTGGTCTTAGTATTTGTTGCAGTTTTCCATACAGATAAGATATGGACATGTCCACCACTCTCGTCCACACCAGATCTTCCCACGCTACATTATCTATTTCATTAGTAATATCGCACAGTCGGGACATAAGGTGGTGGTGCACTTGTAAATATTGCAACATGTGCATCTCGTGGAGATTGTACTTAATCAATATCTCCCTTCCAGTCAACCACCTCCTCTCCCGTGTGTGCATGAGGTCTCCCAATGATGCAATTCCCTTCATACTCCAGACACCAAACAACGCATTTTCTCGACCCTGCGGGAAGGCTGGACAAGCCCAGGGGTTTAGTCTTTTAGATATTTTCCATGAAAGGTTCATTTTTTTCCTGACTGCCTTCCACGTCATTATTGTGTCTCTGCATATAGACGTTTGCTTAATGTTAGATGCGAGTTCTGATAGTGAGGAGTGCAAGAGGGCAGACAGCTCCCAGGGCCTCGCCCATTCTCCCTCCAGACCTATATCTGAGAATTTGTTTGTTTTGTTTAGCCAATCTAAGACATTTCTCATGACGTACGCTAGGTTGTATCCCCTAATGTCTGGGAGCCGAAGCCCTCCCTCCTCCCTCGATTGAATCAGAGTGGGGATGGCTATTCTCGCCCTCTTACCTCCCCATAGAAACCCTGAAAAAGCAGCATTTAACTTCTTAATGTCTGTGTGTTTTAACAGCATTGGAATAGTTTGAAGCGGGTAGAGCAACCTCGCAAAGCTAATCATCTTAATAAGATGACAGCGACCTAACAACGACAGAGGCAGATTTCTCCATCCCCTCAATTCCCTTTCGATTTTATCTATGATCAGAGAATAATTAAGCTTATAAATCAGTCCCGGTGATCTGGCCAATTGAATACCCAAGTACTTTAGACTATCTCTAGCTATAGGTATCCCGAACAATGTCTTATATCTTGAGAAATGAGTTCCATCTCTAACAAAGAGAATCTCACATTTATCCCTATTCAGACGGAGTCCGGAGAATTTCCCCAATTTTTCTAGATCTTCCAGGATAGCCTGGAGATCTCTTTGAGGGTTCTGTACAAAGAGGATGATGTCGTCGGCGAATAGGGATAGCTTAATCTCCATTTCCCCCACTTTAATACCCTCAAAAGAGCTTTGTGATGCCAAATATCTCACCAGAGGTTCAATTGCCAGATTAAAAAGGAGGGGTGATAGTGGGCAACCCTGTTGCGTGCCCTTTTCCAGTTTGAACGTATCTGACAAAAAACCCGGCACGTTAATACACGCTTTAGGATTATTATATAATGATTTCAGATATTGGCGAAAGGGGCCCACTAGGCCAATACGATTGAGGACTAGGTCCAGCCATGGCCACCTCACATTATCAAATGCTTTTTCGACATCTAAGGTGACCACGGCCGGATCCCCCCCCCCCCCCCCTTCCCATCCTTTTGATATTTTACCGCATCTAGTAGGAGCATCGCTCTTCTGACATTAGTCACCATGGAACTTCCCCTGACAAAACCCGCTTGAAGTGGCGATATCAGTTTAGGTAAAATCATGGCCAGCCTATCCGCCAGGATCTTCGATAAAAGCTTAAGATCCTGATTTATAAGCGAGATAGGTCTGTAACTGGCTGGGTCAGATGGTGGTTTGTTAGGTTTTGGGATCAGCTTGATATATGCCATGTTCATTCTTTCTGGTATTGGGGCGCCTTGTAATATATCATTAAATAAATCTTTCAATACAGGTGAGATTTGATCTCTTAATGTTTTGAAAAAGGCACCATTGAAACCATCCGGGCCAGGCGCTTTTCCCGGACTCAGAAGTTTAATAGCAGTCATAATTTCATCAATTGAAATGGGTCTATTTAGAAATTGCTTATTGTCTTCTGTCAGTCCGGTCATATTTATAGAGTCAAGCCATGTTCCTCCCCCCTGTCCCACCTCATTTCCCTCTTTATATAATGAGGCGTAATATTTCCCCAGTATTTGCACTCTTTCCCAGTTCAGAAGTGAGTTCACCCTGTTTGTCTTTAATTGCCAGAATAGGGGTGATAGGCCGTCTACCCTTCGCTAATCGTGCCATAAATCGTCCAGCCTTATCTCCAAATCTATTTAATTCAATTTCTAGATGGCTTCTGTATATGTCTTCTCTTTTATTGGCCCATGAATCAAATATCTTTTTAGTGTTCAGCCACTCTACCTTATCTGCCTCTGACATTGTCAGCTTATATTGGAGGTATGCATTTCTAACATTAGTACTGGCTTCAATAAATTGTTCTTTTATTCGTCTTTTCATACGAACGCTGTAAGTCATGATATGCCCGCGTAGAACTGCCTTTGCTGCCTCCCAAAACAAGCCCGGGTTTGATTGGTGCTCCGCATTATTCCTGATATAGTCTGACCACCATTCCCCAAGAAGCCTAACAAAATTTTCTTCTCTGACTAGAGTATCAGGTAATCTCCACAAGTAATCTTTTCCGTTTTGATATACCGTATATACTCGTGTATAAGCCGAGTTTTTCAGCACATAAAATGTGCTGAAAAGTCCCCCCTCGGCTTATACACAGGTATATACGGTAGCCCCAGCTGTATACAGCCCCCCCGTGGTATCCAGGGCCCCCCTTGCTGCACCTGTAAAGGAAGATGTCAGTATACTTATCGCTGCCGCCGCCGCTCTGCTGCTGGTCTTCATGCTTCCTGTTCCTTCTCCAGCGCTCAGGAAATGACGTCATTGTTCGAGCGCCGGAGAAGGAACAGGAAGCATGAAGACCCGGAGCAGCGCGGTGACCGAGCAGCGGAGCGGCGGCGGCAGCGATAAGTATACTGACATCTTCCTTTACAGGTGCAGCAAGGGGGGCCCTGGATACCACGGGGGGCTGTATACAGCTGGGGCCCCTGTATACCACTGCGGGGGCCTGTATACCACACTGCTGGGGGCTGTATACCTGTGCTGGGGTCCACCCTTGGCTTATACACGAGTCAATAGGTTTTCCCAGATTTTGGGGGCAAAAGTAGGGGGGTCGGCTTATACACGGGTCGGCTTATACACGAGTATATACGGTATGTCTTTAGTTTCTAATGTCAATGGACTGTGATCGGATATCACCATATCTTCAATCTTCGTTTCTAGGGTCTTGTGGAACATTTGCTGGGATGCAAAAAACATGTCCAATCTCGACCAGGATTCATGTACATGGGAAAAGTGGGTATATTCTCGCTCCAAAGGATGTAGCGTGCGCCATGAGTCAGTCAAACTGCAATTAGTGAGTAGGTCTTCCAATGGGCTCAATTTGGTAGAGAGTGGGATCGCAACCCCCCACGGCTCCTATCCTCCCCTTCATTGACCACCAAATTGAAGTCACCACCAACTAATCTATTGCATTCCCGATCTGTCAAGAGTTTATTTTGTAATCTAAGGAAGAAAGATTTTTGCATTGTATTTGGGGCATAGATATTGTAAAGGCTATATGTGATGTTCTGTATCTGTATAGTCATATGCAATATTCTGCCTTCGTCATCCGATGTCGTGTTCAGAACCGTGTATGACAGAGATTTATTTATCAGTATTATTACCCCAGCCTTCCTAAGTACTGCACTGGAGCCGTAGATCTCCCCCACCCACATTTTCCTGAGCCTAAAATAATCTTCTGATGTCAGATGGGTCTCCTGGAGCAAGGCCACATCTGCTTTCAATCTTTTCAGATGGCAGAGCACCATCATGTGCTTTGCGGGGGAGCGCAGACCCTTTACGTTCCAAGAGACCCATCTAACCATTGCTACAGCTCATTTTTAAGTTTCCCAAACACACGTTAGCTCTTAAATGGTGGTGCACATCCAATCGGATTCCGGTCTTTTGATCCGTACTAGAAGAAGTATATGAAATCGGCAAGCTTAGTAAAAGTAGACAGGTAGTTGTGTGTCCCACCCTTTTCCCTATCCCAAATGAAACCCTTTTAACCTTACTCTCCCACCTCATATCAAACGTATGACTTCTCTTTTTTCCCCTCTGGTGGCTGTACACATAAACCAGCACCCGCCGCAACATCTATTCCAATCTTGGCATTATAAGAAAGATATAAACATAAATTCCCAAGCCCCTTATATAGAGTTATCAAACCGTAATCTTTTCAAAGCCTCAAAAAAAAACAAAAAAAAAAAAACATTTTTTCTCTCACATAGGAAAAGCAATAAAAAATAGTCTCGTGGTCTGAAAAGTTAGTGTCATGATAAATGATGAAATAAATCGGCCACTGAGAAGCCAAGTAAGATTTCACCTCCACCACCCCTTTCCAAAAGCACTATAGGTCATTTAGTGTTCAAAAAGATATTCCTCCAATGGTAATATCAAAAATCAACCTGTGTGACTTGTTCTTTCGTCGCCCAGTGCTGGACTAAGGAAGG